>JAEVFN010000041.1:0-281525 GCA_030449075.1 Murraya paniculata
AAAAACAGCAACTCACCTGCTCAAGACGCAAGTCAGCAACGACGAGGATAGGACGGAAGGAAGCAGCAAATGGTGACTTGGCAATGTGTGTGTGGGATGGGCAGATGGCGACGAACATCTACCGTTTGTGACCTTATGCGAACCTGTGAATGAAAGGCGAGTGAGTTTAAGAGAAAAGTTAGGGTTTTGATTTTGATTTTTTTGTTTGTCTTTTAGATTGAGGGCTTCTAATTTATTGAATCCAAATATTTTTTTCAATTTTCCTCTTAATGGATAAAATCAGTTAGTTTTTCCAGACGACCGAACATAAATTTTCGGTTTGCTACATATGCAAACAAAACAAGAAAGCACATGAAAAAAAATTAACTAACTTTTCACAAACCAATATAAAGGCAACGATAAAAAATTCATTCAATAAACAACACAGAAATTAACTTACGCACAAACAAATCAAACAATCAATTGTTTACAAGCCAATCTTAACATCACAATTAAATATATCATGAAAGAACCACAACAATTAATTTCAGTACTAACAATAACTAATCGCAAACCAATCTTAAGGTTTCAATTATCAAAAAAAAAAATAATAATTTCTAAAAAAATAATTTTCTTATACACTAATGAGGTACTTGCAAACTTTTTTTTTTTGGGTCCAACTTTTATTATTTACAAACTAATTTCCACTAATTATTTTGCTGTCACCAATAAATTATAAGAAATAATTTAGAACATAAAATGAAGTCATTTTTTTTTACAGCCTCTGGCGATATGAGGACGACGGGGGCTACGACGACGGAGGTACGGTGACAGAATACCAGCGGTGGAGTTGACGCAAGGGAGTGGTGGCTATGGCTGGCATTAGGGTTTTCATTTCTTGTTTACATTCGTACTCTTTTGCCGCTATGAGTATGGTGTTATCATGAACCTACCTAATAGGGTTGGGTATTTCAGTTTTCGGTTCGATTTTTCTGATTTTCGGTTCAGTTTGCAACCTGTTCAGGTTCAAGAATTCAACCCAAATGGGTTGAAAAATTATCTTGGAATGGTTCCGCTCGATTTTTAATTTGGTTTGGTTTGATTTGGATTCATAATCCGGTTCAGGTTTGGGTTGTTAATTCGGGTTCAAATACGGTTCGAGTTAAAAAAAACAGTTTGGGTTATTAATTCAGGTCGGGTTACTAATTCGGGTTACAGCAACCACTATTTAAAAAAATAAAAGGTAAAACACTAAATGATGAAAAATATTCGGATACTAAAACAACAAATTCAAAATATTCAACAACAAAGTACAACAATAAAGAAAACAACTTCAAAGTCATAAAGTGAATTCAAAAAAATAAAAACAAATATAAATTATTGGACAAAATAAAAACCGTCTCCATTTCTCTATCAACAAACAAATCAGTCCATTCTGCAAAAAGTTTCGTGTGCCCTTCTAAAGTTCCAAATAATGACTTCATTAACATTCACACAACATTATGACTTGAGAAAGATACTGTAATGATACTGCAATGATAAACTGACCGAAATTTACAGAGAAAGTGGTATAGTACCAATGAATCTAAACAAAAACAAGATAACAAGATAAGAAGCGCTAATGGAATCATTCTGCTACTTGCAAGTTCCTTAAAATTACATTAATTGTTTTTTGTTGACTCATGAAACTGAACACAATAAATTGCCAATTCTGAACACATTGACTTGAGTCTATGGCTGGAAATCTAAACAACCATGGTTTCAAATTAAGAATATTTACTTTCATTTTCAAAGGTCACTTGGCTAGCAGAAATTGCATAGAAAAGAAGGTACATTGGGTCTAAAAATCTGTCAAGGACTTGATGTTAAGGAAAGACTTTGAATGGTAAGAGTTACTTCAATTTTCTTCCGCTTTTAATGCACTAAATGATGAACCTATTGATCTCGACAAGTTGGTACCGGCAGAGGCCTAACTGAATGGAGAAAAAGATTCAACTTGACACCTCAAGAGTTAAGACATTGCTTCGTAAACAATGAATTCACTTCAAATTGTCTGAAGTTAAAATTTATAAAATTATGAATAATTATAAACACAATTCATGCAGATGACAGATAAGCATAATTAATAAATCGTAAATTAGATCTTTAAATTAATAAATCGTAAATTAGACCTCGCGACAGCATAATTAATCAGCACTCACATCATATCAAGTTCTTTTTATCACTTAAATTACCGTGAAGAGCTGACGGCCAGCTGCAACAACCGCGAGGCGTTACGGTGGCCGATGGGAGTTGCGACTGCGAGGCTGCTACTATGCTGGCTGAGCCTGACTCGCTGAGGTTGCTGTCGTGAGCTGAGGCTAAGGCTACCGTGAGGCGTGAGCTACTGCCAAGGGCTAATGTGCTCGACTGAAGCCGTTGGCGGCTATCGTGGGCTGATTTGAGAGATGAGAAAGATGAGGCTGTGCTGTCCTGGACTCGTGGTGACTCGTGAGGTTCAGCTGGCTGTCAGTGCCGTCGTGGAGGCAGCCGGCGACCAGATTTGAGGGTGGAGGAGTCGAGGAGATGCTGGCTGTTAGGGTTTGTTTTGTAGTTTCGGGAAATTGCCATTTGTCAATTGGGATCGGGTTGCACTGTAACGGTTCCAGCTTGGGCCTCCTTTTTTTTTTTTTTCGTCAATGTAAAGCGTGATTTTTATTATTGACCTGGACAGAATTGAAAAACCGATCCAAACGGTTTTGAGAATCCAATTCGGTTTTTAGGATTAATCTGAACCGAATGGAAAACGAATAAAATTTGAATTTGGTTCGATTCGGATTGATTCGAACCGAACACTCATCCCTACCTATAAGAGATTGCCACGCTTGCACGTTTCAAATTGTTTTAGCGATATGTAAAACGTGTCCATGTTGCGTCCGTCGTGATGAGACGAGAAAGAGAGACGTTAGAAAGGGAACCGTTGGTTTTGGCTTGATTAGGTTTTGGACACGTGACATTAAGATAAATGTATACATTAAGTCAAACGCGACAAAACGTAATTTGCGCACTTTAATAGCAACAAATAGAGACAAATTCGGGGAAAAATTTGCATTTGTATTTGCATTTGCATTTGCATTTGAATCTGCATTTTAACATAGCATTATCCATGTGAAATTTGGCCTCGCCTTTACAGGTCAACTCTCTTTCCGTTTCACATTATTTCTCTATAAATACCCACCCACCTCACCTTCACTTTCATTCTCTCTATGGGCTTTTTAGCTTGTTTTCATTAGTTCCTCTTTTTCATTTTTGTTTTCGGCTTCGGCTTCTCTCAGCTTGAGTCGACCAACGTCAAGTAAGTTTCTCAAATTTAGCTCCCTCTTTTTTATACGTTATAGTACAATAGATCTAGGTCATTTGACATGTCACGTGTAATTGTTGTTGTTTTTTAGATTTAATTTTGTTGAAAACAATTAACTATTTTCTGCTCGTAATTGTAATAGTTACCCACTGTTAATTTTTGTTATTCTGCGTGAAACCCATGCATTGTTTTTCTTCTGTCATTTAGGTTGATTGAACTAAATTAACTATTATATTAAATAATTTAAATTGGCCTCCTTTGTAAAACTGGTAAGTCGAATTTTTGTAAAATTTTGATAATATCTTGTATTGTTCTGGGCTCTGCAGACTTTTGAGGGAGCAAGGTTTTATTTAGAGAACGGAATCTGTGTGTATTTATAAAGTCAGTGGAAGAAGCAATGGAGGTGTGCGGCAAATCCGAGGTTGCTGGGCATACAAATGTTGTTTATTTGTCTACCATTCTGGGCCGTGATGGTCCAAGTCCAATTCCCGTTCACAAATGTGATAGGAAATGTCACAAAGAACATGTTTGTGGAAACATGTACATCTGCAAACTAACAGGATTTACTCACATTTGTGACAAGAATTGTAACCAGAGAATTTTGTATGATAACCATAATTCAGTTTGCCGGGTGAGCGGCCAGATTTTTCCCTTTACACATGCTGAGGAACAGGCTGTTAGAGGAGTTCGGAGAAAGCTCGATGCTGATAATTCCCCCTCTGATGCCTGTGCTTTTAAGCGCAGATGGGATGCACAATGTCATCCTTCTCTGTTTGAGAGATCTTTCTCTACTGTTAGTCCTATCTGCAGCCAAGTTGGAGATGGCATGGATATGAGCTAGATAGTTTCTGTTGTGTTACTGAAAAGATGCTTTTATCATTACATGTTCCTTTGAGATTTTCCCCTTTTTTCCTTTTCCAGAACTATTATGGAAAACAGATTTGATGTCATTGGACTATTTGTGTGTAGGAACATTTTATATTTCTAGTAATAATTAATGCAATGTAGTTCATTAACTAGCGTCCTTTTCTAGAGGATGATGAACAGGCTCGTGTTACTTTTGAAACTTGATCAATTCAGTTTCTCTCTAACCCTACTGCCCGCATCAAAAACTACAATGATTACAGGATTCTTTCAGGTCTTTCTTAAGGCTTGAATAATGATTTTATTTCCCTGTGTGCTATTTAATTTTTTGTACCTCTATTTATCTCTCTTTCTTTAAGATATTCTATTTTTAGAAGAACAATGTTATGGTTGTTTTGTTTACTGTCTTAGACATTCGGTATTGACAGTATCATTTTTAGCAGTGTACTTCTTTTTACTATATCTCTTTCTGTGGTTTTCTTAATTTGTCAGTACTCAGTATTTCTCAATCTCCTTCAATTTGGTATGATTTCATCTAACTTGATAGTCATATGGTTGACCAATGCAGTACAGGCTTTCAAGTTCTTGAAACACAGCCTTTTTAGTTATCTAATTTAGACTCCACTGCGCTTTCTGACTTAATATTTGGTTAATTTGTTTCAGGTTGAAGAGGAACGATGCTTAATTGGTGATTCTTATTATGTCTTCAATCGATTGTTTTGTCATTGTTATCTTTGGGGTTGATTTGTTTTTTCGGGTTCCTGAAATAAGATTTAATTTTGCAAGAATTGAATTATGCAATTCAGGAGACTTTTAAACTGTTATCTGATTATTTTGCAGTGTCAATGAATTGAATTCATTCCTTCTCAATTCGTTTTCAAACAAATATTGCAGCTTTCTGATGTATGTTGCTATTTTTATGTAGGTATTATCATCTTTGTGCAGATATGAGAACAAAGCTGCAACAATCTATGCCGATGATGAAGAAAGACATCACATCGTATCACCTGGCTTACTTCACAATTTGGGCTGTTTGAAAGGATTTTCCTTTGGATTAGAAGATTAGATGGATTGGAATGGAGCAGGGGATCGACCTAGGGTGCCTGATCTATTGTCTTGAGAGATAGGGATAGGTTGTGTGACAATAGTACATCTGCACCTGGATGAGTTGTGGCAACTCTTTTCAATTTCTAGACATTTAGCAACATGGAAGAATTGTTGTTGCTGCTGCTGAATTTGCCATGATAGCCCTCATCATTTGAAGGAAGAAAAATCATTGAGCAACTCCCTGGATGGATGGCTGGGGCATTGCCTGATGTTACTGGAATATTCTGACATTACAAGCCTTTGAGCCCTTGTTGTTTTAAGCTGGCAATTCTAGCAAGCAACAGCAGCTACTTGATGCCTAATCTGTGGAAAATGAGTTGGATTTTGGCGAGATGTTACTCTATTTCTCTCAATGCTGCATCCTTTTCGGCTCAGAATTTTATCACGATTGTTAGATTAGTTAATGTTAGCAGAATTTCTTATTTGGACTACCTCAATATTTTGTTGGTGAGCTGACTGAACTAATTTTGTTTTAGGTAGGTGACCAGCTTCTAACTTGATTGAAACTGGAGGTATTAGTTGATTCACGTTTAACTTTGCAGTAACCTTTTATTAATAAGCTTTTTATCTGTATTTTGTTTGCCTATGATACGATGTTGTTTGTTTTCCACTTCAATTTATAGACATGACTTATCTTTCAACATACTATTCCTAGGGTATGATTTGTTTTGCTTACTCTAAGGTCCAAGTCTTAATGTGTGTGTGTGTATAGGATTGCATTAGATTACCAATAATTACTTATTTATCAATTTAGCACTCAAATTATGTTTGTTAAAAGTTACTATTATTACATTTGAGTGTTGTGGAAATGACTTTTGTACTTTTTGTAGTCATATCAGATTTACTTAATGTCCATAGCAAATTTGATGTCAAACATGGACTTTTATTTAATGACTTTAGAAATAAATATCTATTTTGAAAATGAAAGTTGAGGATGCATCCATGTTTGCAACCACATGTACTATTTTATTCAAGATGAAAAATGTTTCTTAGAAATAAAATTGCTTGAAGGAAAAATAAATGTTGTTTTTATCCAGCAAACTTGATAAAGGGCTTTGAAGAGCTATAATCTTGTTAGTAAGTAGAACAAAACTAATAATCTAAATTCCTTTTTATTTAGTAAGATTTAGAAGAAATCTATTTAGTTTTAAAAATATATGTGAAAATGGATATTTTGAGATTTTAAATAAAAATAATATAGAACATCTCTGTATTATTAAAAATCTTTCAAGAAAGAAATAAATATTAGACAAGCTTCCAGCACTCTCATAGGAATTGTACCATAGAATCATAGATGCGGTTGAGAGCTGCATAATAATAAACTAGAATGGCATGATTGCTTTAATCACCCAAAACCTATAATGATGCGTAACTAACTAGAGGATTTTATTGTTTAATGAAATTATTTGTAATGGTTGGTCAAAAAAAAATTTGTTTTTACAAAGAATTAAAGGAAATATATGGTAGGTCAAACTATTCACTTAGTGGACAATTTCGTTACTTTATAGTTTTGATTTATACGTCTGTACAATGGTCACATTTTTATTTGTTGTCCACATGCAATGTTTTATTTACAAAATTGATTGCCTAATTATAAGCCCAAGAGTATAATTTCAAGATTATACACTCAAAATCATACACGTGTAGGTAATGATACTTAGTTTACTTCAAAGACATTTAATGATTGATGTACATTCAGTTCCATTTGTTTTGTACCCGTATCGATTAATAGAATCATTGATTAAGAGATCGTAGATAATTGTGAGAGCTTCACTTATACATACAAAATAAACAATATCAACACGGGTTCATGCTATTTTTGCAGAAGTAATTCGTCTTAAACCCAAGCTTGTCATTATATTTGCCATTACTAAACCCGTATCTGTACAAAATTTAAATTACCAAACTCTACCACTTACCAAACTCTACCACTTCGCAGTTCGCTGTTGATTTTGATTTTTATAAGAAAATATGCCCACTGCAGATTTTGATAATTACCAAACTTACAATAGTATCCAGTGAATTTTTTATGGGTTCCTATAATTGAAATAAGCTGAATTAAATCATATCAAATTAGCATGTTAATTTATAATCGGTTTTAAATCGTATCAAATTAACATGTTACGCTAGTCGAAAATGCAAAATTATGCATGTTGATTTTAAACAAACCAAATCTATAACAATGCATATATCAATCGCACAATTTTCAAATGTAATCAAATACAAAGAAATTTGATAAAAATCATAGATTAATAGCAGCATGTAATGATAACAATACTTTCCACGACCATAATGGATGAAAGTAAGAGGTGGTATAAGAGCTGGTAGTTACAACAACAACGGAAGGGCTTTAATCTTTATAGGAGTGAAGTCATAGAGATGAGAGATCGGTTTAGATTAAAACTTTACTCTTTAGGCTTAGGCAGTTACGCACGCTGATGGGTGTTTATATTTTTAGGTAATCAGGTTTAAATATTTTAAGTTTTAGACATTTTTAAATTAAAACTTTAAAAAATATTTTTAAAAAAGTTGTGGGTTTTGCAGATACTAATGCGGGTATCTTTCAGATATTTTACAAATACCAAACCCACCTGTAACGTAGTACGAGTTTTGATTTGTGATGCCTAACCTACTAGTAACCTGCAAAATTACCTGCAACAAACGGGTTTTGACAGGCAGGTTTGGGCAGATTTGCGGGTTTGCGGGTATCATTGACATCCGTACTTATTATCAATATTCTCCATTATAATTTGGTCATTAACTTGACCTTTCCCATCTACTCGTTTTTTGTTGTATTGTGTATGTGCCTATTTCAAGCCCTCCACAGATGGGACCCTAACGTCGCTTGGGAATTTATATTGGTTTTAGCTCATCTTTATTTATCAAATATCTTGAACCCCTGACTAGAAATCTTTTCACTGCATGATTTATGAATTATCACTTTGATGAGACAGTTTTTCCCTTGTTTGGAGATGGAAACCCTCTTAAATTAAGGCGTGAGCTTTCTTAGAAGGTTTCTACTTTGTCTCATTTAAGTCCTTGTACCGACTAATATGAAAATGAAGTACAAAGGATGGAATATTTGTATCAAATAGCAAGTCAATTGTATTTACAAATGCAGCAAAAATAATCGAGTCAAATATACTAGCCCAAATGACTGCTCCTATTAAACAATCAAGTGTAAAGGTATCGAATGACTTATCTGTTGCATATTAGAAATTGGCAGACCACTTGATTAAATAAATAATATTATCCGTAAGAGGAAAACAAAAAAATGAAAATCTTATTGAAAATAATATTCGAGCTTTAAATGTTCCCACATTATCTAAATCACCAATTCGAAATGGACTAATAGTCCTTGAATAGACACAAGTCCCAGAAGAGTACAAAGGCCATTGAAGTGACAATAGATCTTGAAGAGACATTAAAGCCCAAAAATGATAAAAAGTCTACAAACTATATTTGTACGAGATAAATGTGAGATCGTAATGAAGTAGTCATCAACAATGCATCTTCATTCACAATAGCTATTTTTATATGAGAGAAATGTGAGATCATAATGAAGTAGTCATCAACAATGCATCTTCGTTCACAATAGCTATTGAGATGTCAAATGAATTTGAGCCTTAGATTATGGATGAATATAGACAAAGACGTGATTGGCTTGAAAAGAAAGAAGAAATTCAAGTAGAATTGGCTTCTATAGTGAAATGTGAAGTATGTGGAGCTGTGTTTTAGACACCCGAAGATGTCAATGTTGTAGGAAAGGATGGCAAGAAAACCTAGACCCGACCCGAATGATCCAGTCCAGGTTCAACCAACACTGGATGATAATAATTTGCGGAATCCGGCATCAGTTTTCTCAACCCGAACATATTTGGATCTGGAACCGGAAAGGCCAAACTCGAAAATTCGGAAATTAAGGGAGAAAAACAAACACTACTTTTACATTTTAGACTTTTAGTTCAACAAGGGCACACAGTCACCGTTTCTTCTCTTCTTCATCCATCCAAATTCATTGGTAAATTAAGCAAATCATCATCGTCGTCACTCGTTAATTCGTCATCAATCATCATCTTTGTTAATAGTTGTAAATTCACTCGTCAATTCATCATCAATCATTACTCATTAGTTTGTTTTACACAACCAAAATCGAGACCAAAAGAAGATTAGAAACCCACTGGGAAGTGTTTGAGATTTGAGGAAAGTAGCCAACCGCGTAATTTAAGTTTCAGGTAAATGGTTTCAATTTTGTACTTTTTGATTTGAATGTTACTTTTTTGCCGTACAAATACCAATTGGGTGTTGATACCAGCCGCATGCATGGACTTTAACAAAATAAAAAAGGTACTTGAGGCTTGATCTTGAAGGATTATAAGTTATAAACACTTGATGCTTTTCGTGTTAATTGAGGTCATTTTGTAGTATGCCGATTTGCTCTTTTTCTTCCTTTTTTTTTTTAAATCAGACCAGACTTTGTTAAGCTCATAAATTTAGACATTTACCACTTGCTCCATGGCTTTTGTTTGTCATATCTATATCTGGACTAAAGCTTGGTCGAGGTGGATTTGAAAATTGAATTTATGCTCTGTATCTTGTAGTTGTAAGCTCATATTGTGTGAAAATGACTTATGTAATGGATTTGTATTATTTGATGCTTTATTGATTATTTGCTTTAAAACTTTGAAATTCAGTAAGTGATGTTAATTGATTTTTTTTACTCAGTTGGATTTAGATTTTATTTTATTTTAACTTTAAACAAGAATATGACCATTTTAAAAAAAATGTCACTTCATTCATTAGTGTCCGGGATAAAAAAACCACAATCGAGAACTCGAAAATTTCTGAGTTGAACTTGGCCCGCACCCTGAGTTGGAAAATCTAGGTTAATATCTAAATCTGAAATTGGAAAGAAAAAACCTAGATCCGAACCTAAATTTTGCCATTCGTAATGTGGATACAAATGGATATTTGTGAGAAAACGTAATGAACATGAACGTAATGAAATTGCTAGATACAAAGCGCGACTAATTGTATTGGGTTTCTCACAGAGACTTAGTATTGATTATTAGGATACATATCCTCTAGTGATGAATACCATTACATTTTGATTTTTAATCAAGTTAGTAGTCTTAGAAAAACTTGGCATGTGCCTCATGGATATAGTGACTACATATCTGTATAGATCACTTGGCATTAATATTTATATAAAAATTCCTGAAGGGTATCGTAATTTATATTCAATTAAATTTTAATGATCTTTGTTTATATTGAAGCAATCTTGGTGTATGTAGTACAATCGTTTAAGTGAGTATTTGATAAAAAAAAAATGATACAAATGATCCTATTTGCTCTTACATATTCATTGGAAAATTCAAATCTAAATTTGTAATTATAGCAGTTTATATCAATGATATGAACTTAAGTGAAACTCCCGAAGAGCTTTTAGAAATTGCTAAATATTCAATGAGAGAATTTGAAATGAAATATTGGGGAAAAAAAAATATCATCTTGGCCTGCAAATTAAGCATAAAACAAACGGAGTGCTTATCCATTAGTCTGTCCATGTTGAAACAATCTTAAAGCATTTCAACATAGATCATACTCATCCATTAAGCACTTGTATGGCTGTTTGGTCTATCGATCCTAAAAAGGATTCATTCCATCCTAAAATTGATAGCGAAGAGATACTTGGTCCAAAAATATCATATCTAAAAGTAATCGGGGCTTTAAGCTCAATGCACTAGACCAAATATTGCATTGTTAGTGAACTTGTTGGCAAGACTTGGCTTGGCACCAACATGATGACATTAGAATGGTGTCAAACATATTTTCTAATATCTTCATTAAATAGCGAACTTGGGGTTATTTTATTCAAGTGAGACAATACAAAATCTTAGTCTCATTGGTTTTGGTTATGTCGATACAAGCTAACTCTCTGATCCCCGCAAAGCCCGTTCAAAAACTAGATAGGTTTCACTTATAATGGCATGACAGTTCCATAGCGACCTATAAAGCAAATTTTCGTTACCACCTATTCCAATCATTTAGAGATCCTTGCATTGTTACAGTCTATTATCCATCATATTCAGAGCACGTGTATTTTGACTTCCGCAACAAATGCTCCAATGAACTATATATGAAGATAATGCTGCCTGTATTGCTCAAATTAAAGAGGATACATCAAAGCAAATAGAACCAGAAACCTTTTACCAAAGTTCTTCTACACTCATGAGCTCCAACAAAGCAAGAAATCTGATGTCATTGCCCACATCAACATTTGAGAAGTTAGTGCACAGTAATGGTTAGTCCACAGTATTGGCCTACATCGACTTGATAAATTATTAAATTGATACATGTCTTTAAGGGGAGCATTTTAGCAAGGGAATATATATTTGTAAAAATAAGTTTTACAGCTGTATGTGCATTGTACTCTTTTTCCTTAGATTAGATTTTATTAGTAAAGTTATAACGATGCAATATTAAGCATATCTAATAACTTTTATTGTATGTAACTAAATAGTGAAGTTCAAGGGGGAATATTGTAAATGTTGGTGGTAAAATATAGAATAGGGGTAGAGCAGGCATGACACATGCAAATGTACCTCAGGAGCAAGCTGACAGGAGAAGATGCAAAGGGAAGCTGACAAGAGAAGATGACAAGAGAAGATGACAAGAGAAGATGACAAGGGGAAGTTGACAAGTAAAGATGACAATGGAAAGTTGACAAGAGAATATGGCAATGAGAAGTTGATAGGAGAAGATGAGAAGAGGAAGTTGATATGAAAAGATGACAGAGAGAAGATTAATGGGGGAAGTTGAGTTATAAAAGTCTCGAGGAACCGACATCACCCACACGAATTGTCAAGAAATGACAGAATATTCCTCTGATGTTACGCTATTGCTGTTGCATGGCAACATGATCCTCACATAGGCTGCCTCCTGACTATCCCCTTGCGAGTCGCCCAAACCAGACAGGAGGACCATGAATAGCCCTCCAATATTCTCGTTAGGAATATCAGGTACTCCTCGTCACTACTTGGGTCATTT
Organism: Murraya paniculata; assembly: GCA_030449075.1. NCBI lineage: Eukaryota > Viridiplantae > Streptophyta > Magnoliopsida > Sapindales > Rutaceae > Murraya > Murraya paniculata. Next base: position 12,341 of record JAEVFN010000041.1, read on the forward strand.
AAAATGAGCTAATTGGAGTCAAAGACGCACTACCAACCCAAAAATGCCCCATAAAATCGACAATTGCCAGCTCCAGCGCATGAGAGAATGTCTACCAAAGAGGACCAAATACCTAAAACAAACCTACCTGAGGAGGGAACCCCCTAACAACAACCTGCCACGCGTCCACAGTGACATAACTTCAAGGGCACTCTATATAAAAAGTCAGGTTAGTGTCATAAAGAGGTAAGTAAGTCCTTTGTCCTAAAGAAAACACTCATCTCTCTTATTGTTCTAGGCTTTCTCTAAAACACCTTCACCCACTCCTACCTCCCATTGACTTAATCGTTGAAGTGTCGTCGCTGGCCACCGCCTGTGTCACTTCTAACGGGTACTCCTTATGGTTGTAGGAACACCTCGCCCGTCACCTTCCCTAGAAAAAGACATTTGTATTGTCCCAGTCTCCCTTACTTTCAGAAAACCACCCCAAAGGAGAATGCTCTCAAAGTGTTTTAGGGCTGAATGAAAACTAGACCAAAATACTTTGTCGCTGTCCACGGGGAATGAATAATAAGCCCTTGTTCCAGTCTCTATTGACAAAGAGAGCTTATTGTCTTCATAAACCCACCCAAGCTCATACCCATCCATCTTCTCACATGAGTCACTATCTTCCTCAACAAAATCATACATTTCTTCAAAAAACTGCACCTTTATAAAAAAAATCTCCCTCTCCTTCTTGCAAAATATCCCTCTCTTACCCATATACACTCCTCTTACCCTGCAAATACCTCGTCCACTCATAAAGTTGTCTCCTTGACTTTAGAAACACCCACTTCACTCACACAACATGCTTACCAACAACCCATAAGAAGTCAACAACTAGGAGAACACTAGTAGGGAGGATGCAAAACAGTCTCAAACCATAGCCAACCGAACTCGTGCTGTTAAAGGCAAAGCTCCCGCCAAAGTAGCCCCAGAAGAAAGGAGAAACTTTTAACCAGAGACCTCGTCCAACAACTAACACAGAATGCCCTCCAGGCCGTTCTACACTCTACTTTATCGAATATAACCACCACCAACCCACCACAACATGACACATCCACAACAGCCCCATTTTCTAGAGTAAGACTAAGCAAAGCCCCTCAAAACAGCTCGAGAGGAGTACTTGCACGCAATGGGGGTGTTTGCTCCACCGCCACCTAGTTACAGCTTAGGGGGGAGGCCAAGGCAGCATCCTTAGCCTATCTTTGCATATCTATAAGACAAGTTGAATGCCAAATATTAATGGGAAGACGAGAACTTTGTCGAGAGCCATTTTTTTGCTAAAGACATCCTAGTCAAACTGCACCATCTTTGTGGCAAGATGGACAGAATGGCAAAGGCAAAAGAAACAGCTCTGGAAGATCTTCCCTTTGTATCCTTCCACTCCCTACTTATAAAGTAGATCACTACTGCAAACATCTCCAAAGACTTCACCATTACCCAACTACCTCCCTATGAGGGTCACATCGACCCAACCGAGCACTTGAAGAACTATAAGGGTCAGATAGCCATTAGGGGCATCACCAACAATGCCATCAGTTGCTTTTTTCCCGGTACCCTGAAAGGCGCAGCTAAGGCCTGGTTCAAAGGCCTTACCCCTAAGAGTATCTCTCCATAGGAACAACTGCAGCGTGACTTTCTTGCCCAGTTTCAATACACACGAAAAGAACAACGGGGGTTTTTAGGTCTGTCACGCATCGTACAACATAAGGGAGAACCGTTAGATAGCTGCGTGAGGTGCTTTCACGAGGTGTTATATGCTAGTCTCTACAGCGAGGGAAGAACCCTTGAGATTTTCTATTGAAATCTCAAAGATAAGAAGGTCTATAGAAAGTTTATTAAGCACAATGAGCCCAAGATGTACGCCATAGAGCACCACCGAGCCCTCCAACTAACAGACATTGAAGAGTGTTGCACCATTAGGAAGCATGAGATGATCCCACCATAGGGAGGTGGCCGTCCTAAAAGAAGAGAGCCCAACCGACGTTCCCCGTTGCCCTCTTGACGCCCTGCACCATATCCTAACCCTATCCCCCCACGGGACCCCGCCAACCTAGATTAAGGATCGTCCCCAACTCTTAGATCGCCCACGGAAGGAGCACCCTCCCCCAACTCCAATGGTATGATGAGCTCAACACTACACAGGAGCAGATCTTTTTCTAGATCAAACACAATAGGTTGCTCCGAGAGCCCCCATCGATGAGGAAGAGTGGACAATGTAGGCGAATTGACAAGTATTATGAATTTTATAAAGACGTAGGACATGCTACGACGAAATGCTATGCTCTCTGGAATGAGATTCAAACACTGACCAACAACGATAAACAACTTCAGTTTCTTACTAACATTCGAAGAAAGCTAGAAGAGCTAAGAAGGCATGATAGAATGAGCATCCCTAATGCACCCCCTCTCATAAATCGACCAGCAAGGCCGCCATCCTTCGAACCCGACAGTCAACACTATTGCTTGGGGACTTACCATCGCAGGCTCCTATAACTAGGCAAACAAGAGCTATGTTAGAAACACCATCCAGGCTTTACTCTATGGCCACTAGGTCAACCTCACCCAAACAATTCCCAAACACCATGTCTCACACCAAACGCTAATCATCTTCCCATATGATGACAACGTTGGGATACTCTACCCCCATGATGATGCCTTTATGGTGACGATGGATATTGCCTTGTATAATATGGCGAGAGTTATGATCGACACAAGAAGCTCAATGGATATCATCTTTGCTGACGCCCTGTAACATATGGATATCAAGTCAATAAAGAGGCGCCCATGCTGGTAGGATTCGCATACGAGATGGTTATGACCGAGGGGATTGTATCCTTACCAGTAATTAGGACTAACGGTTATCACCATGTTGTTCACCTTGTTGATTTTGTTGTTCATAGGGAAAGTGCCTACAACTACATCATCAGCAACACATAGATGACTGTATCTCAGTGCACCATCTCCATGCATTACCTAGCTCTGAAAATTCCCACCCTAAGAGGGATGTTGACCATCAAATGCTGTCAAAAACGGTTTGACGATGCTACTCCAACGTGGCTAAAGGGACATTCCATATTACCTCTACAATACAAATAAATGCTTATGACCGTCAGCATCAACAAATTCCCCGAGAACCAAGAACTTCGATCAAGAGAAGACTCATTAGAGCAAAATCAATCAGTGGAACTCATTTCTTCCCAATCTACTTATAAAGAACCCCCTAGTATGGATGAAGCCACCCTTTAACCTACAGAGAACCTCCTTGACACGGATGAAGCCATCCCCCTACCTTACATAGATGAAGCCACCCTTTTACCTATAGAAAACCTCGCTAACATGGATGAAGCCATTCCTCACCTACAAAAACCTTCTCTAACACAGATGAAGCCACCTTCCTACCTATAAAGAAGCTCCCCAACATAGATGAAGCCATCCTCCACCTATAAAAAACCTCTTCGACGTTGATGAAGCCATTCTTCCACCTACAAATACCTTCCTCGATATTGAGAAATTTGTACCTGTTGAGATCACCTCTAACACCCACCACACTAGCCAACCAAGGGAGGAGACCTCCACCTTAGCAAAGTAAGAAGTAGACTCAATACTTAACATAAGACTCTCTAAAGATATCACAAACGAAAAACCTTCAAAGCCGATGAGTGTCTAAGTTTGTCTAGACACCCTTTCTGCACAATCAAGATCGATGTCAGCATGGTTGAAACGGATACTGATAACCTTATTAACCTACTCTGGGAGTACAAGGATATCTTTACATGGTCCCATACAAAGCCGAGGATCGACCCCTGATATCTTCTCACAAGCTTAGTGTCAACCCAACCTTTCACCTTGTCAAGCAAAAGCATCAAGCCTTCAACCAGGAACGCTACGGTGCCATTGATACAAAGGTTGACAAACTTCTCAAGGCTGCTTTTATTTGAGAAGTGAAGTACCCTGATTGGGTCTCCAACGTGGTTTTAGTAAAAAAAAACTAGCGGCAAATGGCGTACGTGCATTGACTTCATTAACCTCAACAAAGCTTGCCATAAGGATAACTTCCCCCTTTCTTGAATTGACCAGTTAGTAGATGTCACTGTAGGGCATGAACTCTTAAGCTTCATGGATGCCTTTTTTAGATATAACAAAATCTAGATGCACCTAGCATATGAAGAGAAGACGGCTTTCATCACTCACAGAGGGCTGTAATGTTACCGAGTCATGCATTTCAGCCTAAAAAATGCAGAAGCTACCTACCAATGGTTGGTCAGCTTGTTATTCAAGGATCAATTGAGGAAGACCATGGAAGTTTAAATCGACGACATGATCACCAAGTCCGTCCAAGCCAACGACTATGTATGGGACCTCCGCGCCACTTTTCAAATATTGTGTGCCAATTATATAAAGTTGAACTAGGAGAAATGTGCGTTCGGTGTAACCTCAGGGAAGTTGTTAGGATTTATAGTCCAACACCATGACATTAAGGCCAACCCTGACAAGATCAGGGCTATATTGAAAATGCGCTCTCTGCGTAAGGTCAAGAAAGTACAGAGTATAGTAGGGAAGATTGTTGCCCTTAGCCATTTCATCTGGAGAACCACTAACAAATGTCAGCCTTTCTTCAAAGCTTTGAAAAGGGTTAGACGATAGAGTGGACCCCCGAATATAAAGAAGCCTTCCAGGAGCTCAAAAGTTACCTCAGCAACCCTCTCTTCCTGGTGAGACCCAAGCCTGTGGAGGTACTTCTCTTTTACTTGGCAATCTCAAAACAGCTACTAGTTCTATGCTTGTGCATGAAGGCTAAGACAGTACTTAACACCTTAAATAGAACATAAGCAAGGCCATGGTTGACGCTGAAAAAAGATGCCCTAGCCCAGAGAAGCTTTTCTTGGCTTTGGTTTTCTCGGTTCGAAAGCTCATACTATATATGCAAGCACACATGATTGCCGTCCTCACAAACCACCCCCTTAGACAAGTACTATAGCATTTTGACAAGTCAGGAAGGCTATTTAAATGGTCCTTAAAACTCAGCAAGTTTGACATCATCTACAGACCCCGCCCTTTGATCAAAGCACAAGCCATTGCTGACTTCATTACTGAATTCACCGATGACTTGAGGGGATGACATAGGGATGGGGGGCGAACTCTGTTAAGATGGTCTTTACGAGACCCCTATATGGACAATATACGTTGAAAGAGCTTCCAATGACAACGGTAGTAGAGTCAAAATTTTAATCAAGGGTCCGAATAGAATGAAGATTACTTATGCCTAGAGATTTGGTTTTGAGATGCCAAACAATAAGGCTGAGCACAAGGCCTTCATAGCAGAATTAAAGATGGGAAGAATGGTTGGCACTAAGAAGTTATTGAACAAGAGTGACTCTGAGTTGGTTGTCGGTCAAGTCAAAGAAGAATTCCAAGTGAGGGAAGACAACATAAAGGCTTACCTTGAGAAAGTTAAGGAACTGAATAAGTCCTTCACGGAGCTAAAAATCGAACAAATTCCAAGGGATGAGAACTCACTGGTGAACGGCTTAGTGAGAATGGTGTTGAAGGGAGAAGTCACTTTCCCTAAAAAAGTAATGGTAGGGAAGGTGCTCAAACCCAGCATCGCCATGGACCGCCCCCTTGAGATGAGTTTCGTGGTTATTGGGGGATCTTGGATTGACCCTATCATCGACTGGCTGAAGAAAGGGACGGTCCCTAAGGACAAGAATGAAGCTAGGAGACTCAAATACCGAGTTGCCAAGTACTGTTCAATTTGGGATGAGCTATATCATCACGGACTTTCAACCCCATACCTCAAATGCTTGAGGCCCTCAAACACTAACTATGTCCTTGACAAGATTCATGGGGTAATTATAGTGAAGCACGATCCCTAGCACATAAGGCCTGCAGGGTAAGTTACTATTGGCCTACTATGCAAGCTAACGGTAAGGAGAATGTAAGGAAGTGCGATAAGTGCCAGAGGTTCGCCAAGGTGCCTAAACAGCCCCCTTAGAAGCTCATAGTGGTGCAGACTCCCTGGCTATTCGCTGTATGGGGAGTTGGCCTCGTTGGACTTTTGCCTACAAGGAAAGGGTTGGCGAAATATATGATCGCGGCTATTGACTATTACACCAAGTGGGTGGAAGCCAAGCCTTTGGCCCACAGCCCACATCATCAAAAAGAGAACCACCGACTTTGTCTGGAGGAACATTGTATGCCACTTCGAGATTACTGAGGGATCGTCTCGGATAACGGGACTCAGTTTGAAAATTAGAAGTTATAGGAGTTTTAAGTTAACCTATGAATCACCAATTGGTTCGCCTCCTTAGTTCACCCCAATAGGCAGGTCGAGTTAGTCAACAAGACTGTGAAAGACCTCCTGAAGAGTAAGGTCATGGCCGGAGGAGCTACCAGGCGTCCTATGGGCCTATCGCACCAAGAAGAATGTCTCCATGGAAGAAACTTCTTTCTCTCTGGCCTATGGGACTGATGCAGTTATACCAACTGAAATGAGGATTCAAACTTGCAAAGTCACCCATTTCAGTGAGCATGGGAACAGAGAGCTTCTAGATGTTGAGGTAGACCTAATAGAGGAGAAGAGACTGGACACCACACTTAGACCACCACATATCAGCGCTAGATCACCAACCTTTACAACAAGAAGGTTCTTCCTTACACTTTTATTGAGGAGGACCTCATTCTCCAACGGGTCACCCAGAACATAAAAACTCTCGGGATGACGCCCTCGACATGAACTAGGAAGGACTTCACAAAGTTAAGAGAGTGCTCAAATTCGGTGTATACACATTACTGCATCTCGATAGAGGAAGAGTAAAGAACCCATGTAATGCCGCCGTGCTCAGGAAGTATTATCAATGACTAGTTAACTTCAAGCGAGGACAATATCTTTAGCTTTTTCGCAGTTTCTATTTTACTTTCAATTTTTATTTTGCATGACTTGGGTAGCTAAAGGAACTCTCGTACAACTTTGCTTGGCCTTGGCTTGGTTTAACGGATATTGTAACTATTTGACAAGGCATAGGCCTTACCTTTTTTTTTTTTTTTGACAATGAAGTGATGTTCAACAAAATACATGTTTCAAATTACGAACTTCATACATTGATGTGACAACAACACAAGAAAGGGTGCTATATACAAACCTCATTCATCTCCATATGAGGTTCCTTGCATAACGAGATCAACACCACATGACATAAGAGGAACCCCATGGCCCCCGTTATCTCTATATAAGGGCCCACACATTATGGGAATACCCCACATGGCATTCAAAGAACCTTGCACTCCCCATAAAAGCGAATGGGAGATGTTCTACTGTGCATGCTTGGGACCATCGAACATGACAGTGGTACGCATGCTCCAGGTGCCGCGATGAGCCCCAGGCGTGGCAAATGACCAGACAGGTGCGGCATAGATTGACGCTTCACTGGGCATAGCGAAACACAAATGCCTCAGGCATGGTAAATACCCCAATGGCTGTAGTATAGATAGAAGTTTTGTCGGCGTGGTGAAATATGCGGCGAATGCCCTAACGGGTGTAGCGTAGATAGACGCTTCGCCCGATACGGTGAAACACATATGCCTCAGTTGCGGATGAACATCTCGGCAGATGAAATGCACATGCCTAGATGTGGCAACAAGTTATTTTATTCGAATTTCCAACCAAAAAAAAAATGAAAAGAGAGGGGGGAAAAGAAAAACAAGAAAAAGTCACACATCTCACACGTAAAATAAAAACATCATCATTTTACCCTTAAGGGTACACCTCGAGCCAAACAAGAAGTTAGGGCTGCCGTAGAGTTAGCCCAATATAGCACATGTAGGAGTGTTGAAAAACATCAAAAGACATACAGTGAAGTAAATTACAAAACAACAAAGTTCATAAATAGGACAAGTCCGCAACTCCACGACATATTAATCCCCGCGCTCCTCCTCCCCAGACTGATGGTGCATGTCATCAGCATCCTTGTCTCTGACAGAGTCCCCATCATTTATGCCTTCAAAGCAATGGCGACCGGTAGAAACTAGACTAGAACCCAAAAGAGGATTGGCATCCCTCAAATCGGCTTCCTTAGGATCTAAAAAAGGGCTCCCTTCCTTAGGCGGGTGGCTGAGGAAGCCCTCTTAGGTCATGGAGCTTCCTCTTCGCCTCGACGAAGGAATAATATAAAAGGTGCTTCTCCACATCTCCCTCCGGATGGTCGGCCCCAACGGTATAAAGGCAGCTCAACACCATGCATTGGGCATGCTGCTTTAAACCAAGTATCTCTCCCTTGACTTTGTCAGCCCTCTTTGTCTTGGAGTCCATCTGGTTTTTGAGAGAATCCCTTTCCTCCTGAGACTTCAACCTAAGATCTGCCAATTCTTTAAAGAGTTATAACACTTCCTCAGACAGTTGAGAATTTCACACCAATTTTGTCCCCAAAATATGGGCATGAATCATGCCAAGTTGCACACAAAAAGAAAACAATAAAATGGGAACAAAGTAAAAGGGTGATGCATGAGATAACGGCGAATGAGAGATGTTAAAAAAAAAAGAGAGAGAAGAAGAACGGAGAGCGAGTGAGAATTAAACAACGGCTAACCTGGTAGGAACCTATTGTGGCTTCCTCAAGCAGCTGACAATCTAGGGCCATCCTGACCGGTGTAGGAACTTTAACTTGAGGGCCTTTTGTGTGGCTTCCATGAGGACTGGGAAGCACAAGTCATCGTCCACCGCAGTAGGATCGTTAGTAGCCAGCCTCTTTATCTTATTCACCGCCGATCGAGTTCCGTGCCGAGGGGGAAGATCCTTGGGGACGCTTTCCAAAGTAGATGAAAAAGCCCTCTTAGTGAGGCCCCCTTCGAATAAAAATTGAGCATTGTCCTCTGCACGACCTAATGAAGACCCCTTCGCCGAACCAAAGCCTTCTTGGGAAGAGCTAGAAGCCCCTTTGGGGTAGCATGGAAAGAACCTTCCCCGACCTCATACATATTTACCTTGAAAAAGCTATCTAGCAAAGAATGTACAAATAACAACCAAAAGGGAGAACAACTACTTGTAGTTAAAGATAAAATAAACGGCCCCAAAGTGGTTGGTGAATATCCCTAGCCACTGGGGATGATTTCGGAACAAAGGGGGGACAAACCCCACACGTCAAGACAGATCCCCAAAGGCACCCTAGGAGGATCCCTATATGGCAAGAGACCGTCCCCCGGGGAATGCCTGAGCAACACAAAATGGGGAGGCTTCGGTACCTTCCCTATTAGGATCCTCCTCATCGTTAGTCGAACACAACCCTGATTTGCAAATCTTCTCCCGGGTAATAAAGTTCCTTATGGTTTTCATATCAATCGGCCTCGAAGATTCCTCACAAGCCTAGCGGTCAGATCTTTGTCTCGCAGGTTCGCCTCCCATACTTTATTTGTAAAATAGGGGAATCACGTAAGGATATGAAAACAAAACCACCAACACAAACAACCCGGTTCACTAGAAGAAAATAAAAAAGAAGAGAGTCATATGAGTTCAAGTAAACACACGAGAAACCTTTTGGCTCAAAGATTACAGCCGGCCCCAATCACCTATTGCCTGAACCAACGGCATCCCAAGAGTTGTGAGACGAAGCAGCCCCAAAAATATTGACATCCTTGCCCCACAACATCAAGTAAACCACACAGGCCTTACGACTTCCCTCATTTGGGAACTTACCCAACAGTACTCACAATGGAGGTTCTCTGGCAAACTACTCCCTCTAGAGTATGTACACAAAAATCAGCTCGATCAGTGAGTGCCTGGATAGCTGTACCGGGGCTACTTTAAAGGCACAACGCGCCCTCCTGAAAAACCCTTAGAAAGGTAACTTAAGCATGAGGAAGAGTGGCTCGACCCTAATAACTACTCCGCTCTCCTTCGGGTTACCCATATCCTCACCTTCGAAAGGCCATCTTATCTTCACACCTGGCGACAAGTCAAGAAAGTCATGGATTCTCTCTAAATCAGCCCTAGTCAAACCCTTTAGAACATCGGGCATGCCCCTAGCTGGCTTAGCTCCAAGAATCCCTCTGCCCCCTCGGATAGAGTACCATAAGAGAAAAGAGCCACAAGAGAAGTTAGGGTATAACTCCTGTCGCCCTTTAAACAAATCCCCAGAGCAAATCTTCTACCATCTTCATGATAATGGTCTCTTGAGTCCACTTTGACCTTATCTCAACATGAAGAGAAACTTAAAGTACTGTAAATTTCATGAAGAGTTTAGTCATAACACTATCGAGTGTTTTCAATTACGGAAGAAATTGAGGCATTAATTGTCAATAGGTATTTCAAAGAGTTTGTTGCTGAAATTAAAGATGTCAAAGAGTCTATAGAGAAAGCAAAAGGGAAAGAACCTAAGGAGGAAAGCCTTGAAGGAGAATAGCCCCACTTTTGTTGGTGGCTCTAGAAGATAAATCAAAGCTTATGGGAGGAGTGTTGCTGGTAGCAAGAAAGTTAACATGGTTAAGTAAAGTACACCTTTAACAATACAATATCTAGTCCCAATCATATTTATTAAGTAGAATGTGGAGATGTGGTTTATCCACATGATAGTGCTCTAGTAATCATTCTCAAAATTATAGCAAATAGAGTAGCTCAGACCCTGGTCGATACGAGAAGTTCGGTGGAAATTATCTTTAAGAATGTATTGGATCAACCCACTCTTGAATTTATCAAGGTAATTCGCAATCACACTCCTTTGTTTGGCTTTGCTGGTGAGATTGTTATACTAAAATGGATAGTTACTCAGTTTATTTCAATGGGAAAATCTCCCCATAAAGTGGTCGATATGGTCAATTTTCTGGTGGTAGATGACTTGAGCATTATTTTAAGTCGACCATTATAGCTATCATTAAAGCTACTATTTCCATGCATTACCTTGTTATGAAAATTCCAACGCTAAAATTTGTGATCATCATCAAGGGAGATCAATAGATTGCCTGCTAAAATTACATTATAGCATTTAAAGTCAACTACCAGATGGCCTCCAATGAGCAAGTTGTCGATATTCTCCCCAAAAAAGCCTAGTCAGTAGTTGATTAGCTCTTAAAATGACCAAGCGTTCTATTATTAGATGAAAAAAGAATGTCGGAAAGAGAGCTGTGATGTTAGTCATAAAAGAAAAACAAAAGAAAGATACATCAATAGAGGTAGACTCTGTTGTTCTCCAAAAAGATCCAAAAGGAAATTATCAGCATGAATTGTTAGAACTAATTGAAGTGTCACTAGATCCATGAATCACCAAAGAAAAAAAGCGAGGTGTGCCAACAGAAAACCTCTTTACCATTCCTATTAAGGAAGATGACCTCACAAAGGTTGTCAAGATTAGTTCCCATCTTATGGAGGAGACCAAAACGCAGTTGATCAGTTTCCTGCAAGAGTTTAGCAATGTATTCGCCTTGTCACATGAGGATATGCCAGGCATAGACATGGAAGTATCGTACCATAGACTTCACATGACCCCATCACAAGCCAGTCAAATAAAAGAGAAGAGCTTTCAACCAAGAGAGTTAAGAAGGGATCGAAATGGAGATAAATTGCTTATTACAGGCCAGATTCATAAGAGAAGCGACATATCCAAAATAGTGTTTCGAACATTGTATTGGTCATAGAAAGTGGCACATTTGTGTCAATTTTACAGAATTGAACAAAGTGTGCACGAAGGATAGCTTTCCTCTACCCAGGGTAGATCAAATGGTTGACACTAGCTCTGATCATGAGATGTTGAGCTTTATAGATGCTTTCTCAGGGTATAACCAAATCAGAATGCTTGATAAAAATTTGGGGATAACCACATTCATCACCAATCGAGGCTATACTACTACAAAGTTATGCCCTTTGGTTTAAAAAATGCGGGGCAACCTACCAACATTTGGTTAATAAGATTTTTAAGGATGAAATCAGTCAAACCATGGAGATTTGCATTTATAATATGATAAGCAAGTCCATACGAGCTATTGACCATGTAGAACATCTTTGAGAAACTTTTAAGCTCCTCTGAAATTTCAAGATGCGGTTAAACTTGGAGGAGTGTGCTTTTGGGGTTATATCAAGACACGTCCTGGGGTTCATGGTACACCAAAGGCGTATTGAAGCCAACTCTGACAAAATTATATCAGTGTTGGAAATGAAATCTTTACAAACAGTCAAAGAAGTATAGAGTATAGCTGGTAGAGTCACAGCACTAAGTCATTTTATCTCTAAATCTACTGGTCATTGTAAACCCTTTAACAAGGCCCCCAAGGCTAGAAAAAAGCTACAGTGAACTCCAAATTGTGAAGAAGATTTCTAGCAGTTGATGGATTACCTTATCCACCTATCGGTACCCGCTAAGCTAAACATGAGGAATATCTTTCATAAGCTACTTGGTTGTCTTAGAGCACTCTAATACAATACGCTAGTCAAAGAGGAAGAAGATAATGTTCAAATGCCTATCTGTTATACCAGTAAAGTTATGGCAGATGTAGAGAAGAGGTATCCTCTTTCCAAAAAGCTGGTATTAGCCCTAGTGATCTTTACAGGGAAACTCAAACCCAAGTTCCAAGCCCATACTATAGCTGTGGTCACCAAACTTACCCTTAAGACTGGTAGTCCAAAAGCTTGACATGTCAAGAAGGTTTTTGAAGTGGTCTTTCGTGCTTGGTGTGTTTGACATTGCTTACCCTCCCCGCTCAGCTGTAAAGCTCAAGCCATCACTGATTTTTTAGCCAAATTCGCCAATAACTCAAGGCGAGAAGGAACCGCGGGGGAGCTGAGCGAAGAGGTAACTACTAGAGACCCTAAGGAATACTAGGAAGTTTATGTAGATGGATCTTCAAATTCACATGGAAGTAGAGCTAGTATGATCATTGGTGTAGTGAAGCTACAATATATATTAAAATTCACTTTAAAGCCTCCAATAATAAAGCTGAATACAACACAATCATCACTGCATTAAGAATGTACAAAGCATTAGGGGCAGGAAGACTCATCATCAAGATTGACTTTGAACTTGCAGTAAACCAGATTGGATTGGAATACCAGACCGAGGAGGAGAACATCTCCCTTGTTATTGCTGACTTAGATTTATTTGCAGAGAAAAAGGCAAAAGTGGAATTCAAATTAGTTGTATATGAATACCGTGTCCCAGTGTTACTCAACAAAAAGGTTCACCCACATGCTTTCAAGAGAGGGGATATGATGCTTAGAACAATAACTCTGAACACAAAGTTGGTTTTAAACGGCCAACTGGGAAGGTCCTTACAAAATAGATAAGCCAGTCGACTTAGGTGCTTGCTGGTTACTACATATGGATGGGACCATAGTCAAACACCCATAGAATGTCGCTATATTGAAGAAATATTATCATTAGACCTCTTTGATCATTGCTCCCTTCATCTATTGTTCTCTTTAAATATGTGTTTGTAATATTGTGCGCAAGCCATTGTGGGTGTTACACTGGTTTCTCACGATGGTCAGTTGTTCTTTTCAATTCTTAGAAGTCATTATGACAAATCAAGAGGCCTATAAATTTTGCCTCATTCAAATTTACTCCTGACATGTTATATAATGATACGAGTGCTTGTTACCTAGAGAAAAATTATCTATGAATGATGTTTATTTTCATTTATGAATGTAAACACCCACTTCTAATCTCCTTATGATGTGAATAAATGATCAATCAATTACTTTACTAAATTAAATAAGCTTAGCTTTTTACCTGATAACTTATTCATTATTTCACTCACTCTTGAATGATCTATACTAACATTTCACCCTAGTTTGATGCTTTAAAACTTAGATTTTAAGTCAGCATGATCAAAGCACAGTCACTCAAAGAGAATGAACAAAAAAAATTAGAGCTGCAGTATTTCAAAAAAATTTTGAAGATAGTACAACTTTGTGGTAGGAATAGAAGACCTAATCATGAAAAAACTCATCAAGAGCCTATTAAAGGTAAATTTTCAAAAATGAATCACCCACACACTCCATCGAAAAATGTGAGCAGCCATCATAATGGTTAGTTAAAAATGCATATAAGATTTAGCCTTCGAGCAAACAAACCAAGCATTGAAAGCAAGACAATGAGCCTTCATAAGTCTATACCCAAATGAGGCAAATGAATATTATATGCTAAAAGAGACACAAGTGCTCCTATATATATGACAAAATGGGATAAAAAAAAACCTCTGAGAGATCTCAACTACTCTAGGATGCTCAGAAGGCATCTCTTGAAATTTCTTCCTCCTCCATTTATGTTTTGCATCAAATTGTCATTTATTTAAATCGCCCAACAAGATGGATATCACCCTATGAGTTGTCGCCATGGGAGCTAAGCTCCCTATATTATGTTTTGGTTTGATTGAGTTCACCTTTAATAAATGAATCGAGAATTCCTTTTTATGAGCACAAATTCTAATTATCACCCAAGAACACATATGTGGGAAGGCACTATGGGTAAGCACCCTAAGCGTGCGCCTAAATCCCTATAAGAAGTTGAACTCCCTCAAGAGTTCACAAAATAGGTAGAGAGCTCCTTCCCATTAATGATTATCCACTATTTGGCTGATAGAACGTAGACGAGATGATGCAAGCCCCCATGCGTGCATGGAAGAAAGCTTGTGTAAGCTTTTGGCATCACTGCCTAAGAAAGACAACTCTAGAAATTTTCAAAAGGATAAAAAAAAAACCATAATTATTACAACAAAATAGTGAAATACTAATACTTACACGAGCACCCTAGCCCACAACAAACTTTGGCCAAAAGTCTTTGATTAAAGTCAGAAGTTTAGACATCCAAATTAAACAAAAAGAAAAACAAACTAAATAAAGCCCTTTATAAAGGACAGTTCACAATTCTTAAAAACAAGAAAGCATAAAAGTTTCTTATGCCATCCAAAAGCATCAAGAACAACAAAAGCACTAAAAGAGTTAAGTTAAACAGCAAGGTCAGTTTCTTGTTCATGAGAGGTTGGCTCCAGCATAACAGGGGGATCAATGCTTGGGGAGATCTCCTTGTTCAGAATTGGGGCATCCTAAGAACCTCTTTCAGCACCTTTTTTGCCTCTTCTACTTCTCTTATCAGAGCAAAAATATCTTTTTTCCCCACAAATAACTCTAAATAGGGGCCCTTAAAATAAGGGGTTTCCTTTCATATCTCGGATATGTATAGTTCACAGCCATTCGAGCATGCTGATCATTTTGCTCATAAGCCTCTTAAGTATCCTCCTCTCTAAGCTTAACTCATCCTCTAGCTCCTTCTTTTCAGCCTCTTACTTTTGCCTATGGGATTCCAACAAAGAGGTTACCTCATCAGCTCTGTTATTTGTATATTGGCACTCCTCCTGAGTTGAGCTACCTACTCCTTATATTTAGCAAAAGATAAGAAAGTAGTAGAGGATTCCTTGGCCAAATCATACTTCTTTAAAAAAAAAAAAGGACAATTAGCACTCAATAAGAGAGAAAATATGAGCACACCTAATAAAAATGGAGTGGGGAAAGGCTCAGATCCTGACAAGTTTTGATGGCACCAGTAGCATTATCTAGAAGACTCCATTTATTTATTGCAGAGTCAGCCTCAGAAGCTAGGTGCTCACTTGCAAAATAAATAAACCTCTCGAGGTGAGGAGGTCTGCCACTAGAGGTTAGATCCAAATCTATAACCTCTTGAGTAGAGGAAAACGACTTTGGATGCTTTCTCTTACTAGATGAAATTGGAGTAACCTCAAAAGGATCTTTAGAACAGTCAATAGAGAGCATTGGTATCTGGACATCCTGCTAAAAAGAGAGAGCATAACTCTTTTGCTATGAGAACTCATAGCCAAGTTTTTCTCGATTGATTTGAACATAAAGCTAGCAAATCTAGAGCTTTATGTTTGCTCCTACTATGACCTAGAGGGGGCTCCATAAGTACAAAGCAAGAGGACAATTGTTAGTCACCAAATAAGTAAAGGGAATGATAAAGTATAACAAATAGAGAAAGTATAAGTAAAGGGAATGATAAAGTATAACAAATAGAGAAAATGAAACAGTCAGAGGGTAATTGAAGCACCCCTTATAGATTTGACATGCTCATAAAAAAGGGAATGCTCCTCAATAAGCCCAAACTTAAGAAGTCTCTCCTTACTCAATACATCCCCCTTCTTATCAAGATTAGGAAGTCTTATTTTGTGAGAAGTCATAAAGTCTTGCATCTCTTTTCTAGGACAATCCCTCTTTCTTCAGTTAATATCTACAAATACACAAAGATAGTTTAACTCAATTTTCAAGTCAAAGAGGAAAATCAAAGTAGCAAGAAAGGAAAACTAAGGCAGGTCACCTACTTTTGGAGTTAAAAAAGTGGTTTTGACATGGTAAACTTTGTCATTATGCTCTATAGCAGAATTTCAATCTTCCTCTGCTACGAACCACTCGTGTTTGAAACCTTTTTTCAAGGCATGGATGGAGGTCATAGGGTTTCTGCCTACCATCCATGGAAAAAGATATATCGAACTAGAAGAGGGAAGCTACTTAAGTTGGTAAAGACCCTTGATGTCTTCTACTACAACCTTCTTGATGAATAACTCTCTCTAATACATAAAATACCAATAATACTCCTCCAAGTGGGAAGAGTGAGTTGAACGGGAGAGACATCAATGCAAACTAGTAACTTCTTAATAAACAACTGAAGGGGTAACCTAAGACAAAAGTGAAAAAGGTTGATATAAAAAGGAAGCTCAGCTTTAGGTCCATTAAGTCTCTCATCCTCACTGGGAACCCTAAGCCTAACTGAATGAGGGACATGATATTTTCTCACAACAAAGTCCAAGTACTCTTGGGATGCATTAAAATGCATAGAATGGTGGAGAATTTTCAATTGTGTCAGGGATAATTAAAACTCAGAGAAGTGGCAATACCCTTCCCTTTATGGCTACTGCCACCGCTAAGAGGTTCACTCCTCTTTTAGGGTTTCATAGATGGTCTCTTAAATAGGTCAAGAGTCATGGCACTGTCATTATCGCCATCAGAATCCTCCAAAATCACTCTTCAACCTAGTCTCATCTTCTTCCCTAGTAGACTCCCTAGAGATAACCTCATCTCCTTCACCACTCAATGTAAGAAGGTAGTTATATCTAGGGGTAATATGAAAATGAGAGAACTCGCCATTATCCCCACTTGAGCCATCACTGTCCTCTAAAGACAAGCCATCACTCGCCATTATCCCCACTCTTTATGACTACTATAAATCCACCAAGCCATACTCTCAAAACAACCCTAAAAAATAAAAATAAAAAAGTGAGAAAAAAAGATTGAAAAAAGAGGGAGACAGTACATGCATACAAAAATAGCAAGATGCAATCAATAAAGCCAAAAAAAAAAGAGAAGAAAAGGGATCAAACTTGAATTTGATGCACCAATGAAGAGGTTACGACAATGAAATAACAAAAATAGGCCCTGCACCACAATAGGTTTTGGTCTGAGTAAGTGGTCACAAACTAAAATAAGCCACACAAAGAAGAAGAGGAAGAGAGATTCACTGAAGAGAACAGCTTTAAAATGCCAAGAACGAATAAAAAGTTTAATTTTTTAGAAGAGATATTCTAAAGTTTGTGAAAAGGCTAAGAGAATATGGAAACAAAACACAGAAAAGAGTAGAGAGTTGGTTTTATGAAAGAAAACTATGTTATAAAAGGAGTACAACCAAATGTAAAAAGGAGATTATCCCTCACCCAAACCAGTTTTAATCTAACAATAGAGAAAAAAACAGCCGGTGAAAAGGCGGTCACAAGGATGTAAGAGGTGGGAAAAAATCTCAATCGTGGATAAAATTCGCCCATTAAGAACTGACCACTTGTCAGCAATCAAAAAAGTGTAACTAAAGGCAAACAATACATGCAGTGAGGGGAGTAATAGGGGACTGCCACATGGGTTAATTGCCAAGATATTAAAACCCACTAACCCATTCCTAAAGTTTGAATGAAGGACTTACATGGGCCACATCCCTAATGTAAAATATTAATCCAGTCCCTTCATTTTGCTCCGTGACAAAAAGGTAAAAAGAGCTATACCAAGTAAGCATCTGACAATTTCTCCATAGAATTTTTGTGCTTTAAGCTTTTTAACACAAAAAAACTTGAGGATCTTGTTTAGGGAGAAAAATAGGTGTTAGCATGGACTAATAACCCATTGACATGAGGTAGTGGAAGTCAAACAAAGGAAATCTATTTGTTAGGTAAGGACATTAGGATAGCTCACATGGAACTACGAGATAAGATTCCTAAAGAAAAGAGGTAGCTCTAGTCAAATACTTGGCATTGAAATGTATTATCAGAAGTCACATTTTGATGGTTAGAGCCCACATGTGAATAGTGCATGCTATCATATTAAAAAAAATGAAAGTATCTCCTTTTTGGCTAAGAATAATGAATTAATAGCCATGATGACTCTTTAGTAGAACAATAGAAGGGCGCCACATCAGCTGCCCTCTATAGCACCTTAAAAAGCAATTAGACCACGGAGATGAAAAGAGGCCAAGTGCCCAGTTACAAGGGCAACAAGGTGGCTGGAGTCTTCTTCACCTCCCAAGTCATGGATATCACCATCAAGGGACGTCCTCACCTGAAGGAAGAGAACCATTAGATGAACACCACGTGTCTAAAATTATCAAAATAACCCTTAAGCATACTCCACAAAAGCTGAAGATTTGCTCCAAACAAAGGTTACATCTCTTTATCACAAAAGAGTGAACCTAAAAGGAAAAACGCCATTGTAAAAGCTTTAAGGTCTCTTGAAACTTGAAGCCATTATTTATCTAAAATCTTACTTAAACGTCAGAGTATGGTGACCAGCCTTTGCCGGCTCCAACTTTAATCTTGGTCAACTTTGTTTGACAGGATCACCTAACCAAAACTCAGTGGTTTTATGTTTAGTCGTCTCGTTTTCAACCACTTCAATTGAGCATCCAACTTCTTCAGCTACCATCTTCTATTTTATAAGAGCCAAGTTTAAGCTTGCTAAATTAAGGATACACAAAGCTCTTGAGGCAGGAAGACTCATCATCAGGAGTGATTCTAAATTAGTGGTAAACCAAATTGGCTTGGAATACCAGACTAAGTACAAGAACATAAAAACTTATCAGAGGAAGACTAGAGAGTTGATAATGGAGTTTAAGAAGGTGAAAATAGAGCAAGTCCTAAGGAACAAGAACGGTAAAGCTGACAACCTGGCCAAAATATTCTTACTGGGGATTGTTCAATTACCAAAACAGGTGTTATTGGAGCATATCCCTTTACTGAGTACCATTCTTATTGAGCCAAATGAGGCAAGCTCCATATATTTGGAGAAATCCTAGATGATGCCCACAATACAATTCCTAGAAAGAGGAGAGCTCTCAAACGACTAGGACACAACTAGAAGACTGAGGTATAGAGCAACTTGCTAATGTCTTATTGAAAGAGTACTCTACAGAAAAGGGTTCTCTTTCTTTTATTTAAAATGCTTAAACGTAGGTCAAGCCCAGTATGTTATGCGTGAAAATCTTTGAAGAGATCTTTGGTAATCGCTATGAGACGAGATTATTAGCTCATAAAGCTTTGAGGCACAGGTATTACTGGCCAACAATGCATGAGGATGCAAATGAGATAGTCAAAAGTTGTAATATATGCCATTGCTAAAACAACATGCATGCCCTCAGAGAGGTTAGCTATGATGTCTTCACCATGGCCATTTGCAGTATAGAGATTTGACCTTAAAGGCCCAATGCCAACCGAAAGAGCACAAGCTAAGTACGCCATAGTAGCTGTGGATTATTACACCAAATAGGCTGAAGTATAACCTCTTTGCACTATCAGTAAGAAGAAAACAACTAAATTCATCTGAAGGTCCATAATTTCTAGATTCAGCATTTTTAATGCCATAGTAAGTGACAATAGGAAATAGTTTGACAACTAGAGTTTATGAGAGTTTTGCTCGTGGCTGGGGACAGTTAATAGGTTTTCTTCACTTGCTCAACCACAATCTAATGACCAAGTTGAGGCTTTCATAAGATCATCAAGGGGATTTTGAAGAATAAGCTTAAAGATAGGAAGTAGCTTAGGTAAACGAGTTGCCAAGTGTCTTATAGGCCTATAGAACTACTCAAAATATTCTACAAGAGAAATGTCTTTCACTTTTACCTCCAGGGTAAGCGCAGGTATCCCTGTTGAGATCAGGATTCCTTCTCATAAGACAGTGTACTTCGACGAGAAAGAGAATATCTCCCTTATTGTTGTTGATTTGGACGTCTCTGCAGAGAAAATGGTGAGAGTTGAAATGGTAGTATATCAACATTGTGTCTCTGCATTATTCAGTAAAAGGGTTCACCCACGAGCTTTTAAAAAAGGAGATCTCATCCTAAGGATGATAACTTTCAACAAAAGATGGCTTCAGAAAGATCTTGAGGCTAACTGGGAAGGCCCTTACTAAGTAGATAAGCTGGTCAATTCAAGTGCTTACTGGTTATTACACATGGATAGAACCATAGTCAAGCACCTATATAATCCAACTATGTTGAAGAAGTATTATCAGTAAGCCACTCTAATCACTATTTCATTTGTCTCTTATTTTATTTAAATATGAGTTTGTAATCTTATATGCGGGCCTTATAGGTGCCACACTGGTTTCCCACAATGATTAGTTGTTCTTTTCAATTCCTAGAAGTCGTTATATCAAATCAAGAGGCCTACTAGTTTTGGCTTACTCAAGTTAACCTCAGTCATGTCATGTAATGATATGAGCTCTCATTACCTAAAGAAAAATTATCTATAAATACATGCCTACTTTTTTATCTATGCATACAGCTATCTCCTTAGGATATGAATGAATGATTAATTATTTTACTTGATTGGATGAGCTTTGCTTTTCACTTTTGATGATCACCTCATTGTTTTATGAATGCTTACTTTTAAACGATCTCTACTAGTGATTGACCATAGTTTTATACTTTGAAATCTATGTCCTAAGTCAACATGATTGTTAAGAGACTAATACCATCAAGGGACTTGAACTATAAGAACTCCTAGAACACCTGATATGAAGCAACTGAGAGGATAAGCACCAGAACACAATCAAAGCATATTTACATCAAGATAATGAAAGTTTAGAATTTTGGACAAAATCTAAAAATATTGCAACTTTGAGGTAGGAGAAGAGATCATAGAAGACCTAAAAATAAAAGCAAATCACCATGAGCCTATTGAAAGTACATTTTTAAAATTGAATCGCCCACACACACTCCACTAAAATTGTTAGTAGGCCATTCTACCAAAAGATTAATACAAGCAACCATTATGATGGCTAGCTGAAA
The DNA here is from genome assembly GCA_030449075.1 of Murraya paniculata. NCBI lineage: Eukaryota > Viridiplantae > Streptophyta > Magnoliopsida > Sapindales > Rutaceae > Murraya > Murraya paniculata. The sequence goes on from JAEVFN010000041.1 coordinate 33,676, forward strand.
ATACATATAGGAGTTAGCCACCAAGTAGGCTAACCAAACAATGAGAGTTAGCCACCAGGTAAGAAAACTAAACAATGATTGTGTGGCCTTAATACGACCACCCCCCCAAATAAGGGAATGACCACTATACATTATGAAAGACCAAATGCTCCTATGCATATGACAAAACAGGTCAAGAGAACCCTAAAAGAGCTCAGCTGCTCTAGAATGCCCATAAGGCATACCTTGAAGAATTCTATTTTGCCATTTATATTACACTCTAATTTGCATTTGTTCAAATCGCCTGGAAAGATAAGTATCGCCCTAAAAGATGTCGCCCATGGGAGCTAAGCTCCCTTGTTTGTTTATTAGATTGATTGAAATCGCCTCGAATAAATGGATTGAGAATTTTTCCCCATAAAAGTATATTCAATCTATCATTTAGAAACATATATGTGGATACGTGTGTAGAGTAAACACCCTACACACACATCTTGAGGAAGTAAAGCTCCATTAAGTGTCTATGAAATGGGTTGAGAAGTGCAACTGCGGGATGAGAAGTCACAAGTCCCCACATGTGGAAAAAGACTTGCATAAAGTTTGGCTTAACTACCTTAGAAGGACAACTCCAAAATTTTCCAAAACTTAAAAAAAATCACAAACAATACCAACAAAATAGCCAAACACTACTACTTACACAAATGCTTTAGCCTCAAATAAATTTTAGTTAAAAGTCCCTGATTGAGTAACAAATTCAAATATCCTAAATAGGTAAAAACAACCTAAAACATCAAATAAAGCCTAACGTGAAGGACAATTCATAGTTAAAATTAAAAAGCATAAAAGCTTTTATATTCTATTAAAAAGCATCAAAACAACAGAGGCAACAAAGGAGTTAAATCAAACAATAGGGTTAACTTCTTTATTAAAAAAGGTAGGCTCCATTGGAGTAGAGGGATCAGCATGGGAAAACCTTCTTATTAAAATCTGGAGCATCTTGGGAACCTCTTCCAGCACCACCCTTTGCCACCTTCTCTTTCTTTATCAAGGCCAAAATGTCTTTCTTCGCTGCAAATGACTCCAAATAAAATGCCTCGAGATGTGGGTTTGCCTTTCAAATCTCTAACATGGCATAGTTCACAACTACTCGAGCTTTCTGATTGTTTTGCTCAAGAGTTTCCTAAGTAATCTTACTTTCTAAACTCACTTATCCTTTAACTCATTGTTCTCAACTTTCCATTTTCACCTTTCAAATTCCAGTAAAGAGTTGACCCTCTCTGCTTGCTTATTTGTGCATTGACGCTCTCTCCTAAATTGAACTACTTGCTCCTCATATTTGGCATAAGCTGAAAGAGCAATAGAAGATTCCTTGGTCAAATCATAAATTTTGGTCAGTTGAAGGCCGCCTAAAGAAAAGAAAGAAGATTGGCAGCCACCTTATGGAAAAATAGAAGTATACCCAATAAGCAAAATAAAGGTAAACTCACATCATGACATGCTTAGATGGCCCTAGTAACACTACCCAGAAGGCTCTATCTGTTCATTATGGCATCAGGATCAGGAGTCAGTGCTCACTGGCATATTGAATAAATCTCTCGAGATAAGAAGCTCTACTACTAGAGGATAGATCCCGATTTACAACCTCTTGAGTGAAGGAAAACAACTATGGACTTTTCTTTTTCTTAGATGAAACTTGGATAGTTTCAGAATAATCTTTAGAGTCACTTGCTAGGAAATGTTAGGACCTAGTCACCCTGTTTAGGAGTGGGCGAATAGCTCCTTTGCCAGTGAAGTGATAGCTAATTTCTTCTCAGCCAACTTGGATATAAGATTAGCAAAAGCACATTGATCAAAAGCCTCCTGGCCAGATCATTGGTTTGGTTGTTGTCAATTTAAAGGATTCTCCTTTCCTCTTTAGAATCCTCCATCATAATTTCTTAGAGGTCAACCCCTTGATCTCCTTCTTCTGTTTAGCATCCTCCTGTAGCAATTTTTCTTATTGGAGCAAGCTTCTTAGAGAGAATAGTTATGGTCTTGAGCTTTCCCTAACCAAGCTATATTTTTATTCAATGTAGAAAAGGTTATAATAAAGTCAATAAAAGACATCTTCTAATAAAGCAGAGCATGACAAAAATATAAAGAGGTTTACATCTTAGTAAGCTTAAGAACTCCTCTGTTCCATACAGATCCAATTCTCCAATTTTAAATTTCTCAAGAAAAACAAAGGACTTGTCAACTTTCTCACAATGGAGGAGGGTTTCACGAAAGTTCCTCTAGAACTACCAAGCGAGAAATACTAAAATATTCTCTTTAATCCACTTGAAGATGAAAGGTGAGCACTTCTACTTCTTTAGGGAATAGTTAATTTTTTCTCAGTGAACCTAGACATCATATACATAAAAGACTATATGTCTCAAGGCTTGTACTCAGGATCAAAGCTTGTACTCAGGATCAGCAACAAACACCTCAAGTGTTGTAAATATAACAATTCATCAACATGAGAGTACCTCAGTAAGGTTACTTATCAAGGAATTGAGAACTCCTCTCCCTTAAAATTTGTGTATATCACTAGGCGTTATCATCATGTTTTATCGCCAACGTCAAAGAGCTAAGATAGTCTATAAAAGAATCTTTATGATCAAAGAGCTAAGAAGGCACTTGAGTAAATCACTAGAGCTAACTTAGTACAGCTCAGTTATCAAACACAAGATCTAACATAGTGTAGCTCAACTATCAATTGCCTAAGCTGAGTACAGCTTAGTATTGAAATCGCCAGTACTGAGTATAGCCTAAGTTTGAAATCGTCAGAATTGAGCACAACTTAGTATTGAAATCACTAGAATTGAGTATAGCTCAAGTATTAAAATTGCTAAAGCTGAGTACAACTCAGTATTGAGATTGTCAGAGCTGTGTATAGCACAAGTATTGAAATTGCCAGACTTAGCAAAGTATAGCTTAGTTATCAATCATCAGAGCTATGTGTAGTTATGTTGGAATTTGCCAGCCCTGGGAGAAAGCTCAGCTACAAAGTCTATAATAACTGAAAAGCTCACTAATGATCACAAGAGTGACACAACAGTCCCACCACGTGTCAGTACCTGATATTTTGTCCTTAAAAGTTTCTTGTGCTTTAAAATTTTAAACACAAAGAAACCAATGAGATCTTGTTTAGGGGAAAATCTAGGTGTAAGCATGGACCAATAACCCAGTGAAATGTGGTAAAAGGAGTCAACCAAGTAAAGCTATTTCATTTGACCAGAGCGTCAGGGTAGCTTACAAGGAACTGGAAGATAAGCTTATTAAAGACAAAGGTAGTTTTGGTGAAATATACAATATCAACGGCATTATCAAAAGTCAGATTTTAGTGGTTAGAGTTCGCACGTGAACAATGCACGCCATCATGTGCAAATATCTATCTTTTGGCTAAGAATAAGGAGCCAATGGAAATGAAGATTCTTTAATATAACAATATAAGAACGCCATATCAACTACCTCTGCAGCACCCCAAAAATTCACAAGACCACAGGCTAGAGAGGTTGCCATGTAAACAATATTGGAGGCAAAAAAATGGCTGGAGGTTTCCTTGCCTCTCGAGCGTATGGATGTCACATTCTAGAGACCACAAAGTGAAATTACCCACATGTCCTCCCCTGAGGGAGGCTTGCCACTTAATGAGCGCCATGTGTCCAAAATTACCAAAACAACCCTTAGACACACTCCACAAAAAAGGGTTTCTCCAAACGGTAATCAATTTTTTATTATTCAAAAAATACACACTCATCGTCTTCCTCGGAGCATATTCACTATTGTTGATAGCTTCAAGGTCCATTTGACCTTGGAGTCGCCATTTATCACTCAAAATCTAACTTAAGCATCAAAATATGGTCGTCGACCACCACTGGCTCCACCTTTAATGTCAGTTTTGGCTCTATTTTACAAGACTTATTCAGCTCGAGTTTAGTGGTCTTCATCTTCATTTTCATCCCATCTTCTTTCTTTTTACCACACACTCAATTCACCTAGCTAATCTCCTCTATCTTGCGATAGAATATCTCAATCATAACAAAGCATCCTTATCACCTGTCCTATTTTTAAACCATTTTATTTATTTTAACAAGGTCAACCAAAATTTGACAAAAACAAATTATGTGCCTAGATTTCGACTATAATAAGGCTAAACCAATTATCATTGGCTAATGATATATTAAACTTTTATTGTTTCTACTTCTAGAATTCCTTTTATTACATGTTTTAACTTGTGTTTTCTTGTTTGGTAGAGGAAGCTAATACTGAAACACACCCACAAATGTAGGCTAGGACTACGGATGCCCAGAGCTGCACCTGTGAAAGCCTAATAATTTTAAAAGAAACTAGTCATTTGAGGACTCATCCAAGATGTTCTCCAGCTAAAACAATGTTACTAATAAAAAGTTCAAATGAAAATGTGGAGCTTTTAACTTTTGGTATTTGATATTTATAATCTGCTCTTGTATACCTTAGAATTCAAAGAATAAACTTTAAGGATATGTCCAAAGACTTTTATGTTGCATGAAGCATGCATAAAAGACAGTTTAATAATTATATTCTCCAAAAAGAAAGGAAACCTTGATTAGCATGTGTCTTCTTCAATGATCTGTGAAAGATTTATAGAAAACTAAAATTTTAAGAGGTTGAAGGATGCCATTATTTGGAGACACTCCACGGATACAAAGGATTTGAGGATACAATTTTAAATTTTCAGCATTATGTTGTATGTTGATATTTATTAAAGTAAGAGGGGTTCCAACATAATTCACTTTATTAGTAATTTCATTGTTTTTAGAAAATAATGATAAACGTATACTTGATTAGAATTCAAAATATTCAAAATGAAAAGGAGATCACAATATATAAGGATGGCCAAATGAGGAGCCTTGTGATGTCTCTTCAAATGTTTACTGTGGACAAACACTAAAATGAATATGGGACTACCAAATATAAAGGGTATAAACATGCTCACATCATCTAAATAATCAAATTCAATAAGTCATCACCTTTACGATAGTGAATAAGGTTTTTTAGATCGCAAAAGAGGATCAGACCTGTGAGGGACCTTTTAGAGTCAATGGTAACAACTTTCTTACATATACATAGACTTTAAAAACAAAAAGTCAACTTAGATAAAAACAATCAAGAATGTTGGGATGATATTCGTAGAATCTAAAGAATTGATGAATTTGGGGTGAACTAATCATCAAGAGTGTCCTTCTTAGTATTTTGGAGACTTGAGAAGACTTAGGGAGAATCCTTATTAGAGGTAAACTTTAATTTATCTACAAAACTTGGGGAACCCTGAGGTAAACTATAATCAAGGGCAAGCTTTATGTCATCTTAGACATTTAAGGAGACTGGGGCACTCCCGCTACAATTGGAAACTTCCCAGCTCCTTGGTGACTAGAGGATTCCAAGTTGCTTGTTTAGCATGGGCCAATTTAGACTGGCAACCTTTTGTTCGGTTTGTAATAGGCCTTTCAACTTTTCTGTTATGTCCTTTAATGGTTTCTTTTTATTAGTTTTATGTTTTACTTAGATATCAAGAGTAACCCTGGTATTTGAAGGATAAAAATGACTCTATTTTAGTAAACTTGGTACTTTATTTAGAAGGATGGCTTGTTTAGAAAGTAACTCGTATTTATATAAAGAGAGCAATTGGTGTTTGGAGGAAACTGGATGCTAACGAGGGCCAATAACTCGATGACATGTGGCAAAAAAGTCACCTAAAAGAAGTTAATTTGTTTGATTAGGAGTCAGGATAGCCCACACAAAGATAGGAGGTTAGCTTTTTGAATAAAAGAGAAATTTCAGTAAAATACATAATATGAAAGGGTGTTATCAAAAGCTAAATTTTGGTGGTTATGGTCAGCACGTGAACAGTGCATGTCATCATGAGAGAGAGCAAAAATATTTTCTTTTGGCTAAGGATGAGGAGCCAACAAGAATGGAGATTCTCTAGCCAAATAATGAGAAAAGGCTATGTCAGCTGTCCTTTTGATACCACCATAAAAATAATATGACCAAAGGACTGGGAGGCTACCACATGTCCACCCGTGAAGGCAAAAACGTGGTTGGAGGTTTTCTTACCTTCCAAGCTCATAAATATCACCATCAAAGGGCCACAAGATAAATTACTCAAATAGCCTCACTTAAAGGAGGCCAGCTATTAAATGAGCTCCATGTGTTCAAAATTACCAAAGTACCCTTAGGAACACTCTTATATAAAGCTCAAGATTTCTCCAGAAATGGTGACTTCTTCATTATTCAAAAAATAACCTCATCTCCTTCTTCCTAAGAGCAAAAACACCATCGTTAGAAGCCTTAAGGCTCCTTGAACCTTGAAGCCGTCGTTTTATTATCCAAAATCTTATTTAAGGGCGGCACTCTCTATCTTTAGCTCTATCTCTCTCTTTTTACGTCATCCAATCCTAGGCCTCTTTTTTTACAGATCTAATTTCTTGAGATGCTACTTCATCTTCTTCTCCCTCCATTTTTACACCTCCATGGAAGATCTTGACCATCTCATCCCCTAAAGAAGACTTTTCCTCTATTCTTCTCTTAAAAAACTCTCTAATGCCTATAAGACCCACATCTCCCTCATGTTATTATTCACTATAAATAACATTTATTGAGGTTTTGTTAATATTATAGAGTAAATTATATAATACTTCATTTATATAATGGTTAAAAATGAGCTACTCATGTGGACGTAGGCCAAAGGATCGAACCACGTAAAATCTTGTCTGTTCATTATTGTTTATGCTTATTTTCTACTCGTTATGATGGTTTTTATACCCAGATCCTATTTCATATACAAGTTCATATGAGTTATTCTACAAGCTTTGCGGAGTTAACCGGATAAGCGCTTTAAAGCTATTCTCGAAGCTCTTTTGAGCTCTCTATGTCAACTCCCTAAATTAAGTCGTACAAGCTCCATGGGCTCACCATAATATTTCAAACTCAGAACATCGCAGCTCACCTCCCAAATCACCTCAGCTTACCTCTCTATCACTACAACTCACTTCCTAGATCACCTCAGTTATACCTCCTACCCCAAACATTAGAAAATATACATAAATCCAAACTTAGCCTCTCTCCCTAAAATATAAATTTTATTTGTTTTAATCGAATTTGACTTAGATCCAATGAAAACAATTGCTTAATGTTTTGGATCGGATCGTAGCAAAAATCTGACTAAAACAATTGGTGTGACTAAATTTTTGCTCAATCATCGGGAGATGATGCCAAAATGATTTAGTTCATTTGTTGTCAAGCCATAAATAAACTAGCTAATACATTTTTTGGGCAGTCTATAAGGTGTGCCTTAGGGGGATTCTCTTTGAGCTTTGGAGCTATACCGAAAGTTGAACCTGAAAAGAGAGAGAAAAACCGTTAAACGATTTTACTAAGCTATGTAACCTACGGCAATATTTTAGGGGTGACCCCATCATAGCCCTACCCTTTGTTAGTCATTCTCAAGTTTGAATGTAAGTTACACTCTGTCTAACTTAGCCAAGCCCGATGATAAATGATAGCAACAAGTCGGTGGAAAATTAAAGCTTAACGAGTAATGATTGAGTGTGATGGCTTTTTGTTTATTTAAATATAAGCCAAGCAATCTTCTAGATTCCACTCACCGCCCATCCCAAAAGATGGTTATAGATGGTAACAATAGGAATAATTTATTCAATCGATTCCTTAAAGTCCAATAATTCTCACCCACGTAATATCCATTTTAATTATTGAAGAAAGGAGTGTCAACAAAAATTTCTAGGACTTGCTTGCTTTTTTTTTGGCAGGACTTGGATCAACCTACTTAACTTTGCATCAAATGGAAGACGTGTTGGTTGGTGAAATTTGATTGTTTTTGAAACGTAATTGAAATGAGTGGTTAATGTTGATGATTAATTAGACCAAATCTTTCAAAAAGTTTGACAGTTGATGTCCCATGCTGAGTCATTTCCACGTGTTATTGCACAAAGTAAAGTAAGTCGGCCCTCTTCTTTCTTTATTAGTAAAAAGGAAACCACAAAGTTCAAACCAAACTAGGAAAGATAAAGCATTTGATTTCCTTCAAAAGGATGTTTTGATTTGATGAGGTGAAATTGAAGGAGAAATTTACCGGAACATTCTTCTTTAAGTTGAAATTTGGTGAGATGGTGAAACATCAAGTTTAGGGGAACCCACTCGAGTGACAAACCTTTGTTTTGTGGGGGGTGCGGTTTATTAGTAACAACTGTTTTATATTTCATTATCACATTGCTCAAATACCAAAATTGTACGTCAAAAAAAAAAAGATTGTTGCTAGAAATGAAGAACGTTACGTTGTTTTTATTTACAAATGCTGCAATATAGTTACACCCATGTGCCATATGTACCAGCTGCTTGCATGTGATAATGTGAGATAGACTGAATGAGAGAGAGAGAGAGCTTAGTGTTGGTAAAATCTATACACGCAACCTTTTTGATGCAAGAATAGGACAGATGACGAAAAGGGAAAACAAGGAAACATGAAGCTAGCTTTGTGATTCTAAGGGCAGCATCCCATGTGATGTGATGTCAACTTTCTAAGTTGTAGATGACCTTTACACGCAAAACTCCTCACATTTTTCTATCCCCACGTTTCGCCCATCCCAACCATCTTCATTTACTTTGCCAAGTAATATTTAGAGCTAAATATTTGCGTGGACGGTTTAATTTACTGATTAATATTTCATTCAAAATTTTCAAATACATGAATATCCATCAACTTACATTTTTTTCTGATATCTTGTAATGCACATCGCATTGTCACACTACCTTGCACATACAGAAAAGTTCTATAAGGTGAGGTGCTAATTAATTAATTTCTAAACGCCACATCAGAGATACTTGGAAACAAATAGGAATATTTAGTTCATCAAGGCATGAAACTGGTTACCATGTAAACTACTTACATGATAGAATTTCATTGGATTATTGTACAAACGACATGGTATGTCTAAAAAGTAGCCTGAAGATGATGGTTATGATACATAATAAGTTCTGTAAGCATAGCGTTATTAACAAGTGTAATATTACTCATCACCAAAGAATAAATGATTGAGTAAATCATTTTTCCAGTTGAATGGCGGGACACCATTTTACTTTATTGTTGAGGTTAACGTTTAAGTCATTTTGATTGCATCGTGAAGTTTTAGTAGACAATATTTTTGAAGTAGATGCAAACTGTGCTATCACATAGTTGATTTAAAAAAAAATTAGTAGACCGATTATAAAATTAGTAAATTGTAATGTAATTTAAGAAAAATATAGATGATGGATGAGATATATGCATAGGTATAAGTATGCTCTATCCCACACAATAGATGATCAATAAAAAATCTTTTAAAATTTTTTAATTAGGTATCGAGGAGAACTTTTAGAAAATATCAATTTAATACAACCACTTAGTGCATGTATAATGTAGGTTTATATAATCACTAATTACATGCCGGTTGTTTAAAATAATTACACACATATTATGATATTATTTATTTGTTATATAACTAATATGTTACCTCAAAGATATTCTAAAATATTTTAATATCGAGATTCTGAGCAAGCAATAATTTAAAAGTTGTCTGACACATCACCAACGAGGCTTTCATGAAAGATCCGCATAAGAGTCGGTGGATGAAGGAAGGAAAGTAATATCATTTTTGTAGTTTACCATATTAATTACAGAATCTCTATAAATCTGAAGACTCTGCTTCACTGGTTTCTCCCCTTTTTGCTGCCTCTTCACTCTTCAGCCTTGAAGATTGAAAAGAAATATTATTAAACAAAGAGGGTTCTTTGCAACATTGAGTGGCACTGCATGTGCCCTGGAATCACAAAGAGTTTAGCTTTAACCCCACCGTCCATTCCCATTAGACCTAATCAATCATTCTTTTCATATATGTGCATATATAAACTACTGCATAAGCGTTTAGTTTCATCACTTTCTTTTGAATCTTTTTGATCAATTAAGCAGATGGGTGAGGAAGCTAAGCAGGTGAGATATATACATATACACATTTAGAGATTAATTTGCTTGCATGGTTTATTATATCTCCCTGAATTAGTTTTTAATATATTTTTTTTATATATTATTGGAGGTGCAGGAACAAACCAAAGCAAATACTCAGCCAGAGCCAGTAGCTGAGGAGAAAAAGGAAGAGAAAGCAGCAGAGGAAGAAAAGAAAGAGGAGGCAAAGCCACCGTCTCCTTTTGTGTTGTTTGTGGATTTGCATTGTGTGGGATGTGCCAAGAAGATTGAGAAGTCAATTATGAGGATAAGAGGTCTCTTAATTAATAAATTAATTTTGTCTCTTAATTAATAATTAATTAGATTTTATATGTAAATATAACTGACTAATTTTGAGTAAATGTATATGTTGACAGGAGTTGAAGGTGTTACAATAGACATGGGTCAAAACCAAGTGACAATAAAGGGAGTAGTCGAGCCACAAGCAGTTTGTGCAAAAATTAAGAAAAAAACAAAGAGAAGAGCCAAAGTTTTATCTCCTTTGCCAGCAGCCGAGGGTGAACCTGTGCCTGAAGTTGTCACTTCGCAGGTCCATTTAATAATTGTTATTTAATTATATGTAAAACGTGCTGATTACCAATACCACAATTAATTGGAAATATTTTAATTGGTTGTTATGTTCCTCTAATTTTTATGATGCAAATTGCTTCAGGTTAGTGGACTAACTACTGTGGACCTCAACGTTAACATGCATTGCGAGGCCTGTGCAGACCAACTTAAGAGAAAGATACTCAAAATGAGAGGTATATATATATATTAAAAAAGAAATTTTAAAAATTCTAATTCTAGTGTTCATTTGCCAATACCTGAAACGAACAGAGCAGTGTTAATCAACTGCCACGGACATTACGTTGGTGTATTTATTAAAACATACAAAACTTAGAAGCGACTCACTCATTAGTTTGCATGAGAGAGATGATCAACTGAAATTAATAATTAAATAAATAATCCAAGTTGAAAAAATAATGAATCAGATAAAGGTTGGGTGGTCTAATCTCAAAGGTCGAAGCAGTGATGATACTCACCCCATGACTAAACCTTACTGAAATCCATTCTGAGCAAAAAATAAAATTTTTTAAAAATTAAGCAGTATATATAGGAAGTGGAGTTTTAACAGTTTAACAATGGAGTGAATATCATTCGGAATATTCTAGAGCACATAAAAAGTCTACACTCAATTAATGCATGTATGTCATGTGTGAATTTATTTTAAAATTAAGATCTAATTGATAATTATATTTATTTGAGTGCATGGGACATGTAACTCTTATGTATTTTAGAATTGCTCACATCATTCGTAAGTCAGATGTGTTTATATACTTGTTAGAATCTATTAGTCAACTGTACAGACAAGTACAACCGATGTATAGAAAAATCCGTCTATATCACTTTAGCTGAATTGTATTGCAATTGCTTAATATCCAAGCATAAATTAATAAAATATCGATTAATATAACATTTACAGGAGTGCAAACAGCAGTGACAGAGCTTAGTACAGAGAAAGTAACAGTTACTGGGACTATGGACGGAAACAAGCTAGTGGATTACGTCTACAGACGCACCAAAAAACAAGCAAAGATTGTGCCACAGCCTCAGCCACAGCCGGCGCCGGAGCCGGAGAAGCAAGAAGAGAAGAAGGAAGCGGAGGAGAAGCCACCAGAAGTAGAAGCAAAACCAAAAGACGAGGAAAAGCCACCAGAAGAAGCTAAAAAAGAAGAAAACGAGAGTAATAACAATAATAATAATAATAAAGGAGAAGAAATAAAGGAAGAGCCTAAAGTGGAAGGAGGAGATAACAATAACAGTAACAATATGAGCAACAATACCGATGAGGAAAATATGAAGAGAATGATGTACTATTATCAGCCACTTTATGTGATTGAGCGAATCCCACCTCCGCAGCTCTTTAGCGATGAGAATCCCAATGCTTGTTGCATTTCATAATAATCATGCATACAATTATCAACTTTTGCATTATAGAAAGTTAATAATTTATTAATTACTGTAATATAAAGTACAACTCCGCTTGTGAGTTTAATTAAGTTTGGAACATTATTACAATATTATATATGTTGTCCCAATTGATTAATAGTATAAGCATTTTGTATGATTTATTATTGTTTATGTACTATTTTATATGTATATTCTGGCTGGCTAGAGATATTTTTGCCATGGAATTACGATGTCCTTAATTGTCGCGTATGTGCCTTCCAGTTGTCGATGAGAATAATCCCAATACTAGTTATATCCATATATACGCCAGCATAAATGCTTTAAGGAAACAATTAAGTACATGGGCTAGAGAGTTGAACAATCCCCAAGGCACCCTTAATGTGTTGATGAAAGAGCTGCGACAATATTTTAATTTACAAACTGCAACTCTGAAAATTAGCGTTATGGCATATATGACATTTATATAGCAAATTTCTACAACCCAATGGCCAGATCGGTGATAAAATAGTGGGTTTAGAGTGTTTTTGATATAATCTAGGAGAGCTTGAATAGTGAGTGACACCCCAGCTTTTACCTTGACATTTTTATGCTATAGTATCGTTAAGGTTACTAATTTACATCGCTGGAAACTCTACTCCTCGTGGATACTCATTTACATATTTTTTCTAGGAAAATGCTAAAGGTGAGAGAGACGACAGAAACGACATCCATGCTGCTGTTTTTTGCCCTCTTTCTCTCTTCACTTTATCATGTGAAAAATTAAAAAAATATATAAAAACATTAAGAGGAAAATCGAGGGAAATCCAAAACAGTCAACTTATTCTCATCTCCTCACTCCCTTCAATTTGCATTTTCCCTCTTCCGAACGGGACCGTTGCCACCTGCATCTTATTTGCATATTCTGCATCTTATTATCAACACCGCTGACGACGACAGTGACGAACAGGAACCGCCGGTGCGGCACTGCTGACAACGACACGACCGTTGCCACCTCGCCGACGCACCATGCTAACACGGTCATTGCCAAACATTCCATTTAACAGTCTCTCTCTCACTCACTCACTCGTACATAGGAAAAGCGAAAGAAATAAGGAAAAACCCGTGTGGGCTTTGTGCTTTTGTAGTTAGTATTCTTGGCTAATTAAAGATTTTGTAACAACTTTTGTTTATCATTTCATTTAGGATTATTAATGTATCTAATCCCACTCCCTCTCTTAGTATCCTAGCTTTATCAGCCCCAAGTTTTGTGCTTTTGCAGATAGTATTCTTTTGGCGTAGTAACTAGTAAACTAATAAACTTAGGTCCGATTCTTAGCTGGAATTCTGGGTTGATTTTCTGGGAAAACCGGTAGATACTAAAGCACTCGGATTGTTTGAATGCATTCATTTGCAATTAAATCAAGAATTTTAGATTTTATTACATTGAGATAATGATTGTTTTGGGATTATCTGTAGATAAATATGAATACGTTGTCAAGCTATAACCCTTTGTGGGGAAGGAAATTGCCTGAGGTCATGAAGCCTAGCTGTAAAACTAAATCTGAATATCTTACTTCAAGGGCTTTTTAGCATTCAGAAAATGGTAACAGACTGTCTAGACAATACTTCAAAATTTAATTCAACACAGTGGGTTTAGAGCATTTTGGATAAAATCTAAGAGCTCAAAGAAAGGATGAATATTGAATGACAGAGTAACCCCTCTCCTTAGCTTTTACCTTGACATTTTTATGCTATGGTGTCGTTAAGGACATTTTGGGTCGATATGGACACTTGGTGTTCCATCATTGGAAACCCTACTCCTCATGCATACTCATTTACATATTTTTCCTATTTGGGTTTTGAATATTTGGAGCCTGTTGTATTTCACAGGCCCATAACTTTGCTTACATGTGTTTTACTCTGATTGGCCTGTCTAATTCAACTTAGGTGCGCACAACACAAGACTCCACTGATAAGGGCACGCCCATTTGTCACTAGTGATATTAAATCGCAGCTTACTGCTGCGATGGAATTAGGGTGGGAAAAAAAATCCGGTCCAGTTTGGTTTAGGTCTGTAGGTTTCAGTCCAGTCCTCACACACGAGGGTCTAGACACGAATTTAAGAAAAAAAAAATCTGAGCCAAGTCCAAGTATGTTATATTTTTTAGAAAATAAATTTATGAATTAAAATAATAAATTAAAATTGAAAAATAATAAAAAAAACTTAACTTTCTAATTCTTAAATTAATAATGATTCAAAAAAGCTAAAATTATAATATTAAACTCTCTCTTATGAGTTAATTAATTAAAAGAATACTTGAATTAGATAATCCAATATTAAAAAATTAAATCTCTAAATTTTTATTTATTTTATTTTTCTGTATTTATTATTTTTTATTTGAAATATTTATTTGTTTTAATTTATTGTTGATTATAATAACTTGTTGATTATTAAAAAATTAAAAAAATAAATGAAAGCTCAAGCCCGGCCCGAGTCCAGCCCAGGCCCGCAACAAACCCGGTCCTTACATTTATCTTATAGTGGGTTTCAGTATGGGCTTAAAAAAGCCCGGTCCAAACCCGCTTTTTGGCAACCCTAGATGGAATTGAGCTCCTTATTTAACTTTACACTTCTAAGCTTGCTTAATTAACTGTCCTATTGAATCCTTTTTATAATCTAGTGGACCGACGTCCAGTTCATGTCTTGATATTGTGCATCTGCCTTCTTGTTGATTGATATGCACACGTTGATATGTTATTGGGCATTGCCAATTTTACATTCAACAGAAGTAATGCTGAATTTGTTTTAAATATCTGGATATTGTTATCTCAGTATTGATACAAAAATTCTGCTAGACTTCTCTTGACATAAATCTTAGTAGTACTTTATAACGTAATTGACTCCAAAAGATGCACACTAAAGACATGCACAGACTCAGGGACCCTCAAAAACTGATTGATACTGTGCTACAAAATTAATATATGGAATTTTTTTCAGTTATATTTATTCTAACTTATAAATAATTTTTTTTCTTGAAAAAATGCGTAACAAAATAATAAGAGCAAATGGACCATTGAATGTATTTTATCTAATTATAAACATATCTTATGAAATCTTTATTATATAGATTAGGAAAATTATATCTGCACCACCTTTATTTTGTCATATGTATATCTAACCACTATAAAATTTTGATATATTCTTTGCACCACTTTTATTTTTAAACTTATATCAATCAACCATTTTGATGCTAAGAATTTAAATAAAATGGTCATTTTACCCCTACACGAATTGAAAGACTATTTTATCCTATAAAATTTTAAAAGTAAAAAATTATAACTACAAGCATACCTCTGAATTTAATAAAATAAAACAAATAAATCTCAAAATCTAATATATTAATTTTTATAATTATAATTTTTAAATGGTAATTTTTATAATTATAATTTTTTTATTATTCAAAGCTGTGCTAGACTATTATTATTTTGATGATCAATTTAAACAATGAAAATTGTTTGATAATTGTGATTGTATGATTGATAAAAAAAAATAAAAAAGGGAAAATATATGAGATAAGTATTATACATTTTTTTACGTCAAAAGGATTAAAAAAATCAATGACATTTTATCAATTAGTTAAATGGTACTCACACATCCAATTTTTCAATATTATTTTATCAATTAATTAAATGGTAATTATAATTTTTTAAAAAAATATTGTAGGATAAAATGGTCTTTTAATTCATTTATGGGTAAAATGATTATTTTATTTAAATTCTTAGTGTCAAAGTGGTTCATTGATACAAGTTTAGAAACAAAGGTATTGCAAAAAACATGTTAAAATTTTGTGATAATTAGATGTACGTATGACAAAATTTTAACATGTTCTTTGCACTACCTTTGTTTCTAAACTTATATCAATGAACCACTTTGACACTAAGAATTTTAGTAAATAACCATTTTACCCTAAATGAATTAAGAAACCATTTTATCCTACAAATTTTTTTAAAAAAATTATAATTACCATTTAATTAAATGATAAAAGATTATTAAAAAAATTGAATGTGTGAGTACCCTTTAACTAATTGATAAAATATTATTGACTTTTTTTAATCCTTTTGACCTAAAAAATGTGTAATACTCATCTCAAATATTTTTTAGTTTTTTTTTCAATCAATCACAATTATCAAACAATTTTCATTGTTTAAATTAATCATTAGAATAATAATAGTCTAAACCAAATTTTAATAATAAAAAAATTATAATTACAAAAATTATGTAAAATTATTATTATAAAAATTAATATCTTAGATGTCGAGATTTATTTGTTTTATTAAATTCAAAGGTATTCTTATAATTATAATTTTTATTTTTAAAAATTTCGTAGGATAAAATGGTCATTCAATTCATTTAGGGATAAAATAGTCATTTTATTTAAATTTTTAGTACCAAAGTGGTTGATTGATACAAGTTAAAAACCAAAAGTGGTTTAAAGAACATATTAAAATTTTGTAGTGATTAGATATACATATGTCAAAACAGACATGGTGTAGATGTAATTTCCATATATACATATATACTTGTGTCTATATGCATACATATATACATACATATACATACACATATATATATATATACACACACACATTACACATATATGTATGTATGTATATAGCGGACGTCACATGCATGCCTGCCAAAAGAAAGGATTAAAATGAAAAGTTTATTAGATTTCCCGTCAGCCATTGAAATAGGAGGGTGTGGGTTTCACATGGTGGGATGCCATCGAATGTTGGATCCGAGTCATTTGAATAAGCCAAGAGAGACACCAAAATCTACTTTGCGTATGTAAAGCAAGAAAATTTTGTACCCTTTCATGAAACGCCCATCACGCTTGTCTATTTGTCTTCTTTCATCTTTGGTACTCAAAATTTGACGACATTGCGAGGAATAACGAAAGTTAACTTTAGTTTCAAAGTAAAAAGAAAGGGAAATAAATAAAATAAAGCCACTTTTGTAATTGTAGTGAGACGCAACAAGGCTTTACCATTGTGGTTGTTTAGTTTATAGGAAAACATTTGGGTATTTTAAGAGTACTCTTCATTTTTCATTCGCTTATTGCATATAGTTCAATTAATAGCGATAATATTTATATATATGTGATAAAAAATTGATAGATAATAAGTAATGGTCTAAGAGCATCAAAGACTCTATCTAATTTTATAAACTGAAGCAATATCTATATCACATGCACACATACCACATTTATATTAGTTAGGTTATATAGTCTATATTTTAATTTATATCACAACTCATTGCACTCATTGATAGAATTGTAAAATGAATTTAATAGTAAGAAATAATAAAGTTAATTAAAAATATAATTGTAAAAGACAAACAATGCACAAATGGCACGTTATTAATCGGGATGCTATGTACCCCAACTATAATGTAAATGTAGCATCTAAAATAACCTACAAAATCAATATTATATATTTTATTAGTAATTTTTTTTGTTATGTCTATATTAGCGTAAATTTTAAAGTTCTTTCTCGGATTAATGGGCTTAAGTATTAATAAAATTTGCTAGGATATACTGATGACAGCTTAATTTAAAAATAAATAGCATGACATACATATGTTATTTATTAATTATATTTATTTTGTTATTTTATTGTATTTATATGTAATTTATCTATTATTCTTATCTTAGTATTGTATTTGTATTTATTATAAAAATTTTAATTATAATCAATGACTGTAACATCAAAAAAGAGTATATGTGACCATTTATCAAAATAAGAGAGTTTATATGATTATTTAAGTAAACCTTAGAGGTATGAGTGGCTTTTTCCTCATATTAATAGAAAAGTGCAACATGGATTGGAATAAATCTACCCCATACAATTTGTGTAAATCCATCCCATTTCAATAAGTTATTTATAAAATATTTATTATTGAAAATAAAGAAGTTTAATTTCAATTGGTTAATTAGTTAGTTGTTTAAATTTCTTTTCATTTGAAATTATTAAAAATAATGTAAAATTTTTACATTAACTTTTTGAAGTGGGAAATTAAATCAAAATTCCAATCCGAACTCAAACACAGATGGACGTTTTGTTCAAAATATCTGCCAAGTAGTTGTGCCGTAAGAGGAAAAAATGAATTGGCAAAGAAGAATAAAATCAATCTTTTTTTTTTTTTTTTACTGAGCGCGCTCATTTTGACTTTACCATATTATTTGTACTCTACCTTCTTCTTAATATGGATTTACACAGTTTGAGAGGTAAAAATAGCATCACCATGAATTGAACTTTTCGATAAAAAATTAGTAATGTGAATTTATCTATAAAATAGAGCGGCTTTCCAAGAAATAAAAAGAGGCATATGGATAATATATAGCTGGGGCTTACTTTTGGCAAGATTTTAGGCCTAACGCGCCTAGCCTTAAGTTGCCACTATTTGAGACTCATTTGATATTACTTTTGAGAGATTAAAAAATGATTTTGAAAAGATAAAAGATAATTTTAGTATTTAGTATATTTTTTAGAGATCACATTTGACAAAAACACCATACCAGAAGATTTTGAAAAGTAGAAAAAAAATAACTTTTCAAAATCTGATCTTGATCACTTTTTTATTTAATACAATTATATATATATCCTCATGTATATTATAAAAATCCAATATTATCCTTATTAATTAAGAAATAAAGTCATTAACTTTAAAGATATTATTATTTTTACCAATTAAATTGAGATAACAAAATAAAAAAATAAATTTCATAATATAAAATATTTATTTTAGTTATTAATTATTATATGTACACAAACAAAAACATTTATAAATTTTATTTAACATTACGTCCAATTTAAACTTGTTTGAGATTACTTTTGGTAGGCTTAAAAGTGATTTTGAAAATCTAAAAGGTAATTTTAGTATTTAGTAAAAAAAAAACTAAAATCACTTTTGTCAAAATCAGTCTCTCCTATAGCTGATTTTAAAAATCAGAGAAATAGTAGCTTTTAGATTTTGATTTCGAGAATCACTTTTATCTTTTAATACTATTCCATAACTATCCTTAAAATTGTTATCTAAACCCAAAATTATCCTTATTCAAATTGAAAACAAATCAATATTTTAATAAATTTTTATTTTAATTCATCAATAGAAATTTATTAATATCAATTTTTTGGTCAATTATTATTAAATTTATTTCACTATATTATAAATTTAACTATCAATTGTTTTAAGATAAAAAATAAAAAATAAAATCAATATATTTTAAATTTTATTTTTAATTAAAATTATTATAATACCCAATTAAAAATATTGTATGTACATGTCTTTATATGCATAAGTAAATTTTATCCTATATTATGTACATTTTAATCACTTATTTTTTTCTCAGCAGTTTAACAATATGATTTACCAATCGTCCATAACTGCTTTCAAAAGTCATAGAACATCTGAAAATAAAATTTACTAAACACTTAACTAATTCTCTTCACAGTTGATTATTTCTACAGCACAGTTAACAACAATTATTTTAAAAGTTATGGCATTCACAAACTGGCCCTTAGTCATTTATATTCTTACAATAATTTAACAATAAAATTTATCAAACACATACGACTACTTTTAAAATTCACAGCACTTTTAAAAATAAATTTTGCTAAACGTTTGATTGATTCTTTTCATTGTTAATTATTTGTACAACATAGGTAACAATAATAATTTTAAAAGCTATGATATTTCTAAACTAGGCCTTAGTGTTTCTTTGCTTATATGTTTGTTCTAAGGTACATATTTTTCTTTTAGTTCTTCTAAATTGGATCTTTCTTACTTTACTTTTTAGGGACAGACTTATTATGCCCTTCTAATTAATTGTCACCCTTTGTTTTCTTTTTAAAGGAAAAAATAGATCTCTTACCATCGAAATTTATAAAAAAATGACAATACAAGGTGGACAAATTAGTTATTCTTCCATCCTATATAAAAAAAATAAATAAAGCTTAAACTACCTTTGATGTTTTCCGTTAAAAGATAAAACAAAAACTTTCAATCACCATGTCCGTGTTTTTCTTTTCTCTTCTTAATGCATACATGTACCATTGCTCTAAAAGTAAAAGTTTAGCCATTTTTGAAACTATATATTGGTTTTCGATCGGTTAAATAAAAGGATACTATTACAGTTGCTAAGAGAATAATAACTGTCAGATATAGTCTGGAAGATTTAAAAAATTCAAGATTAAAAATTGACTTTAGTCACTATATTGTAATTAAGTTCCATAATAAAAATTCAAAGCTTAGAAAAATTCGATAAGAAGTAAATCTATATCCGAATGTTAATGGTAATTTAGTTTACACACACACTCTCTCTCTCTCTCGCCAACCATAAACGTACATGCATTTAAAAATAATATTAATAATAAAATTGTTAATTTGATTGCAGGTATAACTTGGAAGTCGAAGGCCATTTGTGTCTACAGAAGCAGAGCAATGGGTTTATTGCTAGATACACGCATGGGTACATCCCTATACAAGTGATTTTTCAAGTGAAAGAGCTTAAAATTAATTAAGGAGAAGATGCATGCATGTGCAAGACGATGTATAAACAATGTACACCTACAATCAAATTAATTTTTCTTTTCAAAAGACACATGCATGCATAGTTGAGTTAGCTCTTCTTTAATGGGGTTTTACAAGTTCCAATGTTTATTGAAATGGAAAACAATCCACGTGGGTGCAAATTAAATTAGATAAAAAAGCACTTATCATTGACCTAAAGAAATTTGCTTGCTGACACTTCTTCCACCCATCCGAGTCACAACTCATATCCCTTCAAAACTAGATTTTCCTTAGTTAATTGGATAAGGATAAAGGACTTCAAGAAAGCAAAAGCAAATAAAGAGGCACCATCTTTTTTGTTTTCTAAGGAATCTTGAATTAAGAGAAACCTAGCTAGCTAGCTTGCTTATTCATGAAATAAAGCAGCTGAAAGTGTTATATAAGGTCTTTCTAAATCCATGCAGGGATATCTCAATAAGTCTGTAACAACATATACATTGTGTCTCAAGGGAGGGTGCTTTCAAATGGCGAACATGCAAATAGTTCCAGCTTGTAAGAATGTGGAGGCACAATATGTTGAGTTGATGGTACCATTATATTCTCATGGGTGTGAAAGGAAGGTTAAAAAGACGTTATCCTATCTCAAAGGTAATTAATTTTATCCAAAAAATGCTCCCCAATTTCGAACTCTTAAACAAACTTCCTTTTTTTTTTTTTTTCCAAATTCTCTAATTTAACAGTTAGGAGTTGTTTTTAATATTATTATTGGAACCTTACCTGTTATCAACTAAAAATCAAGTAATTTCTCTAACATTGACAATTGGCATAGGTATATACTCGGTAAATGTGGATTACGATCAACAAAAGGTGATAGTGTGGGGAATATGCAATAAATATGATGTGTTAGAGACCATAAGAAGCAAGAGAAAAGAAGCTCGTTTTTGGAATCAAGAAGGTAATATTAATAATATGATGGAAAGATCACCACCATCATCACCTTCGCATTCAAATCCTCCCAAGAACTCGAAGCCGTATTTGATCCTAATTAGGGTTCAGTCTTTTAAATGGAAAGCATTGAAAAAGGTCTTCAGCAGATCTTCATTCTGAATTTTGATCTACAACTGTTACCATGCGTATAAAATTAAAGCAAGAACGCCTGTATATTTGATATCAAATTTTCTTAT
This sequence comes from Murraya paniculata, assembly GCA_030449075.1. Classification (NCBI taxonomy): domain Eukaryota; kingdom Viridiplantae; phylum Streptophyta; class Magnoliopsida; order Sapindales; family Rutaceae; genus Murraya; species Murraya paniculata. The sequence continues at coordinate 55,424 of JAEVFN010000041.1, forward strand.
TACCAAGTGATTTTCAAGTTTGTTCTATGAATTCAAGCTTGTTTGTAAGCTTATTTACGGAAAAATAACATTTCCCCAAAAAGTTTGTCTTTCAGATCATTAACCAATTATTTTGCAGCAGATCATTAAGTTACACGTACGTACGGTTCTATTGGGAGCATACTCCATGACCGCGCGTCCATATTCAAAAGGAGGCGATCAAGCTAATTCATTGTAGTCACAAACCTCTTAAGAGTGATTTACAAATTTACACATTTACTTCTGCGTAAATTCTACTCACATCCCTCAATAAGTTTTAAAGACTATATCAAGCTTCAACCCTCCCCCTAATTTGGAAAATCACCATGCAAATTTTTGTCAATGGGCTGGTAGGCTACTAGCTACATTTCTTAATAATAATAATAATAATAGGAGCAAATGTTATCCGAACCACTTGACAGATAAAAAGGTATGAGGAATGCTAAGTCAAAAATCTGGTTTATAAGTGTACCAAGTTTAATTAAATTTTAATTAAATAGTTGTAACAAGGATAAAAAAATACTATGAAGAAGTAATGTACACAGGAGGATTTTTACATGAGTTCGAATTCTTTTATTATTCTTTTATTTATGGGGTCATGTCGAGATTTTGAATGATTCACCATTTGTGATACAACCATTGGATACTCAAAAAATGTTTAGACTCTACTTCATCATAACAAAATGTGCCAAACAGAAATACCAAAAAGATATATTAATAATTTTGCACTGTAGTCATCAATTATCTTCGCAGTCTTTGAACATGTAGAGCCTCCCTATTTATAGATGATTCGCACGCTTAAGATCACCAGAATTCCATCCAGATAGAGAGTCCATCTTTTTAAAAGTAACTTGGTTATTTTGAAACCAAATAGCCTTTTGTGGAGTGGGAGAGCACTTAGTTCTCATAGTTATTTTATAAAAAAATTATGGGAGTTAATTTTAATCTCCCCTCAATTATTTTATAATTGAGTGGAGATAGTTTTATTTGTATATCAGTATTAAAAAAATTAATTACTTGAAAAATAATAAAATAATGTTGAATCTCTTTATTTTTTTACTTATTAATAAGATCATTGTCTAGGAACTCTTTATTTCTATGCCTTATCAGGAGTAGGGATGGTGAGCTAGTCCATCTAAGTTAGTTATCCATATATCCAGTTCAATTGCACTAAATAATATCCATCTAAAATCTTTTTGGATATGGATATGGATATTTTTTAAAAAATATTCAACTAGATATTGAATGGATATGAATATTACGTGGATATCCAATATCTAATTCATTTTCTATATTTTTAGATTAAAACGAATAAATATAAAAATGTCTTAAACAAAAACATTTATTCTTAAATATACTTTCCCAACAAAATTATAGAAAAACGTTTTAATTTTGAAAAGTTTAGAAATATATTACCAATAAAAAAAATTTAACTATTTTTTTTCTTTAAAAAAAAATTGAATGTCGATGTTACTATTCCGTTGACACCATCGATGATAGAAAAAGTGACCAAATGATGGCGAATCTGGTACCATCGGACTCGAAATTTCACGATCTACATAGTGACCAAATTGCTGGCGCACAAATGCTACCCAAAGATTGGCAGCAACATCCCGTCGCCGACTAACGACGAATCAATGAGATAAAATGCCACCTCCATCAAACTTGTTGAGAGCCACCGAATAAGACTGAGGTGGTGGTGCAACTCACCGCATCACCATTAGCCGGTGACGTTGAGTTGTCATCATCCTTTTTGGTGGCTTTCCACTGCCATCATTTATTTTTTGCCAACGAATTCAATACCATTGCGATGGAACAATAATTCCTGTTATATTTATTTTATTATTATATTTTTATTAATAATAACCTTAATTAGCTTTTAAAATTAATGATTTTAGGATACATAAATAAAGGTAAATAAGAATTCTCTCTTAATGTAATACATTATTAATTAGTTTAAAAATATAAATTTATTAATTAACAATATTATTTTTTTAATTTAAAAATACATATTTAATATCTATGAACATCTATAAATATCCATATCTATAACTAATATTTAAAATTGAATATAGAAATAGACGTATCCCAATTTACACTTGGTGGATATCTGTCCATAACTGGATATTTGCCATCCGTAAATTCAAGTAGATAACTGCCATCCAAAGTCTTGAAGATACAATATCACTGAAGATTCCACCAAATAAAGTCTTCAAAATCATGCCAGTTTTATCATCAACAAGTCAGCTGTATTCTCCTTGATAAGCTTTCCATGGTCACTAATCAGAACCAAGTCACCAGCCCCCGCCCGTCCCCGCCCCCCCTTCCCGGGCCAAAAAAAAAAAGAGTAATGAGGACGGTAAAAGAAAAAATAGATAACAACTTTGATTATGACCGAATGAGTAACTAACACGTATTTCCCTCACAACAATTTTTTTTCTTTTTTTATTTTATCGATTATAATAAATATTTATGTTTCCAATACACAAACTTATATATGTATTGAATAAGTATTTTCAATATATTAAATAACTCGTATATGTGTGGTTTATAATTTTAAAAATTAAAAATCAACTTTTTTTATAATTAAATTAACGAGACCACATTATAAAGACATTTTAAAATTAAAAATACTCAAACTCTTTAAATACTGAAAATTATCAACTACAGATAGTAAAACCTTTGTATAGTCATAATATTGAGACCAAATTAATTTTATTATTGTGAGAAGGTTATAACTTAATAGAAGTATAATTACAAAAATTATTATTTTGACTTATTTAACGTGAGTGCAACTGATATAGAAATAAAGTATGCACTATATTAAAAAATAATTAATTGATAAGTTAGAAATATTTTGGCTTCAACAGATAGTGTCCATGCTAGCAAGTGCTTACGTACTCATAAGTTCAAAGATGTGGTGATAATTCTAAAGAACCAATCATTGTACCAAACAACTGTAGAAAAATATTTTATTTCATCATAAACCATTAATGTAACATATTACATATTTTTGGCAGTTCACAAATAATTATTATTATATGGAGGTAAAATCCTTAAGACAAGATCTAGAAAAATAATAACTTATTATAATATAGAGTTTACTCTTATTTACAACTAACCCAAATTGGGACAATTTTTTTTTTTTTCAATGATTACAAGGAAGTTATTCCTGTATAGATATGTATCAGTATAGAGAGATTTTATTTTATTACTTAATATTTGGTAAAATTTATTTCAATAATAATTCTTTAAAATATTTTTACGGAATGCTTAAATATTTATAATCTGTTTTAAAAATGATACCAAAGGCATTTTTAGATTTTAGGAATGAATTTTAAAATAGTATTTTTTTAATTTTCATGAAAATATCATTTATTTACGTTCTATTCATGCTACTACGATTCGAACAATAAAACGAAGTAGGTCTTGTAACCATATATAGGCACATAGGGTAGTTTGATTAGGGCGTTTGGATGTTCTTTCATCAAATTTAAACAAATTGAACAAGTTTTTTTTCGAATGAAAAAAGATAGTTGATAGCTAATAGGGGTGTTTAGAGTTCAATCTGATCCACTCAATCTGTTTGATCTCCAAAAATCTGATCTATAAAAATTCGATTTTTAGATTGATGGATTAGATTAGATTGAAAATTTGAACATCCGCAGTTGATGGATTGGATATGGATTTACTTTTGCAAATTTGTAAAAAGTCAAGAATTTGAAAAAAAATTAAAAAATATATATATTTATTTAATTAAAAATAAAACTTGTAAATGTGGCATTATTGCGTATTCATAAATAAATAAATATGTTTAAAATATAGTTACATTAACAATATACATATCTTATTCGATAATAATAAATAATAAATATAATTAAATAATTGAATAATTAAATAAACAAATATAGCTTTCTAAAAAATTAATTTTAGTTAATTTTTATATATTGATTTAAAAAAATGAGATTTTTTCTTTTCACTATGTTATATTTTGAAACTTTAAATGTATTATTATAACTTTATTTAAATCTTATTCCAATTTTAAACTTGATTGGTAGTAAAATTATTTTTATATTAGATTTTTTTATTTAATTAGTTCGTAGATTGAACAGAATTAAAAAAATTTTTTCTGTAAAATAATCCGTAAAATGGTGAATTCGATATGAATTGAGTCAAATCTGCAGATGTATAGATTAGATTTGAATTGAATTTGACATGTATAGATTAGATTTGGATTGAATTTAACAATCTATATATTGGATTCGATTAAAAATTTACAATTCATAAAATTATAAATCGGATATTAACTAATGTCTAATCCGTAAAATTTGATTCATAAACACCTCTAATGGCTAAGATATGCTTGCAAATAATTCTATATTCTAGAGCATTTTGTGGATCAATTAAAAGCAGACGTGCCCCGAATTGATTTGATATATAACACAAACACTTACTATTCTGTACACGTGTTCAACTTATTTTGGGTTGCTTTTGAGACACGATTGAGCATTTTGACCGAAGTTAAGTTTATCCAAAGGCTGGCAATGCCGAAGCCTCCACACAACAAACAGAGCTTGGACTTCAAAGCCACTCAAACATGATTGAACAGCCAAAGGAAGAGTAAAACGTGATTTCTCAAATAAAAAACACTATAATGATTAATTAATTAATTAACTAATCATAACTTATAGAAATTAATTAACAAGAAAAAGTTGGTCAATCCACTAGCTTGTAAATTTGGCTTCATTTTGCCACTTTCAAACTATAACGTACCTAACTTTGAATTTGAGGGCAGTTTTGAAGGCTTTTAACTTTATAACAAAAACGAATGTTGGCAATTTTTAATATTGCTTATTTCATTTCACAGATTGAGAAGATGATTAAAGTTTCGATAATGGCGGAGCTACTGCAAGAATATACGGTGGCGCTGGCAAGGCTTTTACAACAAAGGCACCATCTCAGGAATCTTCGTTTCACGTCTTCGTCAACTTCCTCATCATCCTCTCAAGACTCGTCTTCTTTCATTGTATATTTCTAATTATGTATGTATGATTCATTCTTCTATTTGTATTCTTAATTTTAATTAATTCTTTTGTTGCCAGCTGCGCGCTTTGAAGAGTGAGATATGTAATTTGACACAATTTGAAGTTAATTTAAAGCTTTTGTATTCATTCATCTCCTAGAAGAACATAATTATAAAGTCTGAAATTTCATTGAATAATTTTGATTGAGGTGTTATCATGGTTCAGTTTCTTATTCTACTGACGATAGGGCCAACTCAAAGCTAAACAGACAATAAGAAAGCCTTTGATCCGAAAAACAATAACAAAACCTGAAGCTGCTTTCCACTCATGGTTCCAATTTACAAAAGAATCTTCTTATTTCTTTGTGGTGGTGGGTTACGTTGTTCTGAAAATGGGACCTTGTTCTATGGTTGTTATGTTTACCACCTTAATCTAGAACTATACCACTAGCCTAGCCAACTGAATCTATTGCATCCATCACATGAAATCTTTGCAATAGGACAAACAAATTGGGACCTTATCCGTTTGCTAGCAACTGCCTCGATTTTGTTTTTTTTTAACCTAAACATTGCACCAATATGAAAGAAGGCTACATTGGCAAAGGATAGCAGTTATCTAAGTTTTGAAACCTATTATATATATTTTGTATTCTTTGTTAATATCAACTTAGAGCATGTTTGGGATTGCTTTAAATTGCTATATAAGTGATTTTTTTAACAATTTAGCACCTAAAAAAAATTTGATAAACACTTTTTAAACTAAATTATTTGATAATCAAATTACTTTTTTTAACACTCATCTTCAAACTGTTAAGATAGCAAAATCAAACTAAGTTGAGTTTGGAAATTACTAAATCAAAACAAAGAGACAGAGACTTTAAAATTAAAAAAAAAAAAACTTGCACTTTAAAGACTAATGATAGATATCTTAAAATTTTATCTCGAATTCCATCCTAAACGATGATGTATCATTCATCAAGTAGTTGATGATTTTTTATAAATTTAAGTGAATAATTATATTATCTCACCATCCGGTGAATAAGTGCCTCATTATTTAATATAATGAAATTTTGAGCTAAAATTTTGGGATTTATATGTTAGAGAAAGAAACTCTTTGGTGAAAATCATCACCTATAACCTAAGAACATTCATGTTGTATCAACAAAAATCAATAATAAAGTGTTGGGAAATGGACTCACACAAGCAGTTGTAAATTAAGCAGAAACAAAACTCTTTTTCTCTTTGTGTGATTAAAATAGGATGTGTATCACAAATAAATAGGCAAAAAATAATCTAACACAATCCAAAACAATAAACCAATCATAAGAGAAATAAATTTTTATGTGAAATACCCAAAGTGGAAAAAACAACGGGATCATAATTCGATATAATCTTCGACTATATTAATAGGATTATAAAATAAATTTTTCTCTAGATAATACTAGAAGCTAATAATATCAAGAATCTCCATATTCTTGGTTTATAGTAACGGCCTAATATATGTCTCTCAAACAAGTGGATACCTCAAATAATAGCCAACGATAGAATAAAATAAAAATTAAGACTAATAGAATTGTAGAGGGTGATATTAGGAACTTACTCTCAAAATTTAAGAGAAAACAGAGTTAAAATCGCCTTTCGATCATCAAATTAAAGATTAAAATCACTATTCTTAAATTAAAAACCTCTACTGTCTTTTTTCTCTCTTATACTGCTTCTTCGGCACGCACACATTGTCTAGGGCAGCGACTTTCACTTGCTTTTATATATTTTCTTTTGGTTAATTTTATTTAAGTCTAAAACTTGCTAACAATTACACATCAAGCAAACGTATACCAACTTTGGGCATTTTGGTCCACTAAAATGAGATGGACCCTACAAATATGTGGAAGCGTACTTAAATCTTGGACTGCCATGAGACTTCTCCCCTTGTAAAGATCAGCAAATATCTTGATAGGAATTTTATAGAATCAACATCTTCTACCATATATACATCTACGTATACTTGTAACACAGGTCTATTACCGCCAAAATATAAACATGCTCTGGAAGTGCCTCTGAGATATCTAAAAATCTACTTTACTGTTATCCAGCGCTCTTTGCTTGGATTGGAGAGAAACTGACTGACTACACCAACTGCATGAGCAATATTTGGCCTTGTACAAACCATGGCGTACATCGGACTACCAACTACTAAGCATAAAGAACTCTTCTCATCTCTTACTTTTTCTTCTTACTTGTGGGACAATACTTAGAACTAAGGTTGAAATGGCCTGCAAGTAGAGAACAAACAGATTTTGCCTTGCTTATGTTAAATCTTTAAAGAACTCTTCGAACATAAGTTTCTTGAGATAACCATAACTTCGCAGCTTTTCTCTCCCAGGAAAGCTTCATACCAAGAATCTGTTTTGCCTGTCTCAAGTCCTTCACTGCAAAAGACTTGTTAAGCTCTCTCCTCAAATTGTCAACCCTACTAGCATCTTGGCCAACAATCAATATGTCATCTACATAGAGCAAAAGAATGATGAAATCATTATCACTAAACTTCTTCACAAAACCACAATTCTCCATAAAAGAATTAAACTTTTTGTACCACTGTCTTGATGCTTGTGTTAACCCATATAAACTTTTCTTTAACTTGCACATAAGTTTTTTTCTGCCTTTGGCACTGAGCCCTTTAGGTTGCTCCATGTATATTTCATCCTCTAAGTCACTGTGCAAGAAAGCTATTTTTATATCTAGCTGTTCAATCTGCAAATTGAACCTAGCTGCTAATCCCAGAACTACTAGGATAGAAGACATTTTCACCACACGAAAAAATATTTCTTCAAAATCAACACATTCTTCTGACCGAAACCCTTCACAACCAATCTAACCTTGTACCACTGCTGTAAGTTATTTTCAATCTTCAACCCGTAAAACCATTTGTTCTTTAGTGTTCTCTTTCTTTTAGGAAGCTTTACTAAGTCATAAGTGGAGTTCTCATTTAAGGATTTCATCTCCTCTTGCATGGCTTTAACTCACTCATTTTTATGTTGATGAGACAACTTCTTCAAAACATTTTGGCTCCCCTCCATTTGTAAGCATCACATACTCACGTGAAGGATATATAGTGGAAGGTCATCGTTCTCTAGTGGATCTTCTTAATTCTGGCTTAACTAGTGGTACAGGTGGTTCTGGAGGTGCCTGGTTAACTAGTTCTACTGGGCCATCATTATTATCCTCTCTAGCTCCACCATGATTATCATGAACTATAAATGGAGAAACCGAAGTTGGAATAACAAGAATCTATAAAGATAATTAAGGCTCATCACTTTTCTTTACATCACCAACTATCTAATCTTTAAGGAACACAACATTTCTACTTCAAATCAGTTTTCTTGCCACTGGATCCCATAATCTATATCTAAATTCTTCATGTCCACAACCTAAGAAAATGCACTCTTTGGCTTTATTATCAAGTTTCGATCTTTCATCCTTAAGAATGTAAACATATACTCTACAATTAAACACTCTTAAGTGTTTATGAGAAACATTTTTCCCAGTCCAAAATTTTTCAAGTACATTGCCATCTAATGGAGCTGAAAGAGAAAGGTTAATCAAGTCAACAACACTACGCATAGTCTCTGCCTAAAATATTTAATAAGCTTGGCATTAGAAGGCATACAACTGATCCTTTCTTTAATTGTTCTGTTCATCATTTCTGCAACTCTATTCTGCTGAGAGGTTTTTAGTACAGTCTTTTTAAGTCTGATTCTATAGGATCTGCAATACTGTTTAAACGGCCCTCTATACTCACCACCATTATCTGTCATGACATATTTTAGTTTTCTTCCTACCCTCTTTCAACATAAGCATAGAAGAACTTAAACGTATCAAGCACCTGGTCTTTAGATTTCAAAGCAAAAGCCCACACTTTTTTTGAGCAGTCATCAATAAAAAGCACAAAATAAAGTGCACCTCCTGTTGATCTACTTTACATAATGAAAATATTAGTGTGAATCAAATCAAGTATTTGTGACTTTCTAGATGGAGAAAAGTTTTTAAAAGCTACTCAATGTCTCTTTCTACTTAAGCAATGAATACAAGTATTAAGAGATATACCTACGAAGCTGGGTAGAAGTTTTTTTGGCAAGAGTTGCTAGCCCTTTCTCACCAATGTGACCAAGCCTTTTATGCCATGTCTCAATGTCAGATCTTTTACAGCTACATTCACATCTTCTTTCTTGATCTTGGCTTCTAACACATTAAGAGTGTTCACTTTCCTCCTCTTAGCCAACACTAGAAAGTCTTTGGAGAGCTTCCATTTTCCTTCACCATATTGGTTAGTATAACCATCATCATCAAGCTTGCCTGTGGAGATCAAGTTAAAGTGAACATCTCGTACATGTCTGACATCTTTAAGCAACAAATTACAGTCAACGCCATTTTCCAAGGAAATATCTCTTATGCCTACAATCTTGGATGCCCTCTCATTCTCCATCCGAACATAGCCATAATCATCATTAACATAGGATGTGAAGTAATCACGATGTGCAGTAACATAAAACTAGGCACTCAAATCAATCACCTAATCACTGACATAGCAAGTGAGATTTACAGAGCTCTCATTATGAACAATACCCATATTACCATAAACTATGGCTGCGAGTGTTCTCTTTGTCATTTTTCTGAGCATCACTATTTTCTTTCACTTGTTCTCTTTTCGACAATCTACGCTTCTTTTAATGTGACGCATTTTCTAGCAATGAAAGCACTTGACATTTCTTCTTTGGGACTGAAATCTTCCTCTGGGGTTATCATTAGTCTTGCAATGCGAATTTTTGCTTTTGCTTCTCTCTTGCCTTTCTTTTTTTAAACAAGTGCATCTAACTTAGAGGGAACTGCTTCAATGTTCTTTCTTATAGATTATTCATTCCACAACTTATCTGTAACTATATCCATGGTTAATTTTTCATTCGACGTTGAATTATTCACCGACACCACTAATGTCTCCCAACTATTAGGTAAACAAACTAAACAACAACAATGCTTGTAACTCATCATCGAAAATAATTTTCATTGTGGTCAACTGATCAACTAAGCCTTGAAACTCACTAGTGTGTTTAGTTATACTGCGCCCTTCTTTATATTTCAAGTTAACAAGCTTTTTCATTAGAATAGCTTTATTCTGTGCTGTCAGTTGCTCATAAATTGTTTCTAATTTTCTCTAAAGAACATCAGCCCTAGATTCTTTCACTACAAGGCGGTACACAATTTATCTAATAGTACCCGCAGCCTTCTGGTTTAGCTAAGCCCATTTCTGTTCATCTAAATCGGTGAGTCTAGCTTCTTCACCTTCAATGGGTTCATGTAAGTCTTTCATGTATAGCAAATATTTCACCTTAGACTTCCAAATACCCTAATTGTATGACTTTAATTTAATCATGCATGCCGATGACTCCTCTAACTTAACCACACAAGTAATAAAAAACACGAAACGTGACACTCTGATACCACTCTGTTAGGAAAGAGACTTACACAATCAGTTGAGACAAAACTCTTTCACTCTTTCTATAATTAAAATAGAATGTGTACCAAAATAAATAGGCAGAAAATAATTTAACACAATCCAAAACAATACACCAACCACAAGAGATACAGATTTTTACATGTAAAATCCAAACCGACAAAAATCACGGGACCGTAATCTAATATAATCTTCTACTATATTAATTGGATTACAGCATAAATTTTTCTCTAGATAATACTAGAGGCGAACAACATCAAGAATCTCAATATTCTTTACTTACAGTAACAGTCTGTCTCTCAAATAGGTGAGTATCTCAGATAATAGCCAAATATAGAATAAAAAAAAATCAAGACCAATATGATTGTAGAGGGCGATGCCAAGAACTTACCCTCAAATTTTGGGAGAAAACAGAGTTAAAATCGTCTTCTGATCGTCCAATCAAAGATTAAAATCACTATTCGAAATTAAAAACCTCTATTGTCTTTTCTCTCTCTCGTGCCGCTTCTTCTGCACGCACTCATTTTTTAAGGTAGCGACTTTCACTTGCTTTTGTATATTTTCTTTTGGTTAATTTTATTTAAATCCAAAACGTTATAATAATTACACATCAAGCAAACCTATTTAGACTTTGGGCATTTTGATCCATTAAAATGAGATGGACCCTATAAATATGTGGAAGCATACCTGAATCTATAGTGCTAAATTACTGTATAGAGTCGTGTGGTTGGCCTTCCAGGTCTACACGTTCTCTTAGAGAATCTTTTAAGTTTCTCTGTACTCTCTCTTATGATTGGATGTCAGTAGAGAATAGAAGGATATGTGTGACTTGGGGACCATGACGGCCTTGATGTTTGATTTCGAGACCTCAAACAATAAGGCTGAGTATAAGACCCTCATTGCTAGTATGAAAATAAGAAGAACAATAAGTGCCAAGAAGTTGTTAGTCAAAAGCAGCTCTTAGTTGGTTATAGGTCAGGTTAGGGAAGAATTCCAAGCGAACGAAAACAATATAAAGGCTTATGACGAGAAGGTCAAAGAGTTGAAAAAGTTCTTTATAGAAGTGGAAATCAAGTAGATCCCTAGAGAGAAGAACTTGCTGGCTAATAGTTTAGCAAGAATGGCTTCAAAAAGAGAAGTCATCTTCCCAGAACTGACATTGTGGAGAGGATACTTAAACCTAGTATCATCGGGGAGTATCCCCTTAAGATAAACTTCGTAGACACCAGGGAATCTTGGATTGACTTTATAGTTGATTGGCTGTAGAATGGAATCATTCACGAGGATAAAAATGAGGCCGAGAGGCTCAAATACAAAGCCACTAAGTACTGCCTGATCAGGGATGAACTATATCACCGCAGACTTTCAGCCCTATACCTCAAATGCCTGAGGCCCAATGACGCCGATCATGTGCTTGAAGAAATTCACTAGGGAATTTATGGCAATCAAAGTGGAGCACGATTCTTGGTATATAAAGCCTTGAGGGCAGGCTGCTACTAACCTATCATGCGAGCCGACTCTAAAGAGAAAGTGACGAAGTGTAGCAAATGCCAGAGGTCCATCAAGGTGCCAGAACAGCCTCCTAAAAAGCTTATAGTGTTACAAGCTCCCTAGCCTTTTACTGTGTGGGGGGTCGATTTCATTGGGCCCATGCCTAAGGGAAAAGGGCAATTGTAGCATGCGATCGTCGCTATCGACTATTTGACCAAGTGGGCGAAAGCTGAGCCTTTAGCCCACATCATTGAAAAAAAAGACCATCGACTTCATCTAGAATAACATCATGTGTCGTTTTGGGATTCCTCAAGGGATTGTCTCTGACAATGGGACTCAATTCGACAATTAGAGATTTTAAGAATACTACGCTAATTTAGGGATTTCCAATCGTTTCATCTTCCTAACTCACTCCCAATCAAATGACCAGGTCAGGCGGTCAACAAGACTGTGAATGATGTTTTAAAGAAAAAGTTAGAGGACAAGAAAAGATCATGGTCGGAGGAACTACTTAGGATCTTATGGGCATACCACACTACGAAAATTTCTCCGCAGGGGAGACTCCCTTCTCCTTAGCATATAGGATAGATGTAGTTATTCTTGCCAAAATGAGACTTCCTACGCACAGGGTTTCCCATTTCAGCAAGGCCGAGAATGTAGAACTTTCGGCTCCTACGGTAGACTTGGTTGAAGTAAAGAGGCTTGACAGCATACTTAGAATTGCCACATATCAGCACCAAATCGCCAACCTTTACAACAAGAAGGTTTATCCCCGCACCTTCATTGAAGGGGATCTCGTGCTTCGTTGAGTCACCAAGAGCACCAAAGACCCCAGAGGTGGTACCCTTGGTGCGAACTAGGAGGGGCCTTACAAAGTTGAATGAATACTTAAATCTAGGGCATATACACTATTGTACCTCGATGGAAAGAGAGTCAAACCCCCATGGAATGCTGCTATACTCAGGAAGTATTATTAGTAACCTGGGACCTTCTCCTCAGCCAATCTTGAAAAGGGCCCATATTTCTAATTGCTTTTACAGTTTCTACTATGCTTTTATTTTATATTTTAAATCGTGGTGGTAACCTAGGGGGAGCCTTGCGCTACTCTAACTAGCCACCACATTGTTTAAAAACTATTAATGCTGCAAACAACATGCTATGCGACCTTATGTTTTAATAATAAAATAATATTCAACATATATGTCTCAAAATTTTGAATCTCATATATTAACGCAGCAACAACAAACAACAAAGGTGCTGTCTATGAACCCTCAGCACCTCTATGCAAGGGCATGCGCATGATGGGAACACCTCGTAGAGCATCCAAAGCAACCCCACACTGTCCATCAAATCAATACGTATCTCACAAATGGGGGACGCCCCTCATGACAATGAGCTCATCCTACACGATCTCTCAAAACTGTGCATGCTTGGGACCAACCCACATGATGTTGATATAAGTGTCCCAAGCGCAGCAAATAAAATAAACGCTCCACCGAACGAGGTAAAAATAAATGCTCCACCAAGCACGACAAAATGCAAATGCCCCGAGCACTGTGAAAAGCCCTAGGTACAGTAAATAAAATAAATGCCCTACTAGGAACTACAAAAGTAAATGCTCCATTAGGCGCAGCGAAATAAAAATGCCCCAAGCATGGTAAAGCTCTCGGGTATGGCACACAAAATAAATGCCCCAGGTGTGGCACAAAAATAAATGCCTCGAGTAAGGCTAGAAGCCCCGAGCGCGGCACATAATGTAAATGCTTCAGGTGTAGGGCATAAAATAAATGCCCTAAGCATGGTCAACCCCTTTACCGAAGAAGCACCGTGTAGAGGGCAATTGTTCCATTCAACTTCAAAGGGAAAGAGAAGGAAACAAGAAAAAGATAGTACATCCCACACTTAATAAAAGCGTCATCACATTATCTATATGGGGTAAGTCCTTAGGCCAAATAAAAGTTTGAGGCTGCCATTAGGCTAACCCGATACAGAACATGTCAAGGTCTTAAGAAGCATAGAAAGAAAGCAAACTACAAGGTAAAAGCAGCTCACAAATACGTAAAATTAAAGACAGCAAAGCTATTATCTCAAAACAACCTACTCGTCATGTCCCTTCTTTCTAGCCTAATGCATTGTGTCATCGGCATCTTTATCACTGGCAAAACTCCCATCTCCTGCATCCCCAATGCCAGGCCATCGACAGGAACTGGGCTTAAGTTATGGGGAGGATCAACATCTCTGAGATCATCCCCCTCGGGGTATGAAGAGGATTCCCCTTCTCATCGATGACTCGGGAGCCCTACTAAGTCGCCAAGAGCTCCCTTCACCTTGATGTATAAGTCGTGCAAAGGTTACTTCTCCACAACTACTTTACCATATGCTCGGCATGCTGCCACCTCTTCCTCGGTTTTGTCAGCCTTTTTTTTTACAAAATACAATTGTTCTGTAAAGGAGTTTATCTCTTTGTGAGACTCCATCCTAAAGTCCACCAGTTTCTTTCAGAGCTTTGTCACCTCCATAGATAATTCAGAGTTTTGTTTCAATATTCTGTTCGAGGTACGGCATGGATTATGGCAACCTATGTACAAAAAAAAAAGAGAAAAAAAAGAGGGAGAGAAGGGGGAGAAGGTAAAAGAGGGACTATGTAAAATGATGGTGAGTTGAAAAAAATATATATATTTGACTAGACAGCGGCAAACCTAGAGGGAACCCCTTTTGGTTTCCTTAAGTACCTATCAACTATGCTTCCTGAGAGATCCCAAAAACTCAAGCTTAAGAGCCCTCTGAGTGGCCTCCATGAGGACGGGGATGCTTCATCATCGACTGCAGTAGGAGCTTTAATAACTAGCCTCTTTCTCTTATCAATCCTAGGTTAAGCCCAATGCTGAAGGAGAAGATCCTTGGGGAGACTCCTCGTAATAGATGAGGAAGCCTTCTTGAAGGGTCCCTTACCAAATAATAACTGGGTGCCATTCCTCCACGCGTCTCATGAAGGATCCCTTAGTAAAACTAGTAGCCTCATGGGCGAAATTAGAAGCCCCCGTTAGACAGCTTGGAAAGAGGCTTCTCTAGCCTCTGACATGTTTTCCTAAAAAAAACTATCTATTAAAGAACACATATGAGAAAGGGAGTCAAAACATCACCAACATGGTGGAAAAAAAAAACAAGGGTAGCAAATGCCCATAGTTAAAGATGAAATAAGCAGCCCCAAGGCAACCAAAGATGACCCCCCAACCATAGGATGCGGTCTCCGAACCATCTAGGGAATATCCCTATATGGCTAGGAAACCTTCCCTTAGGCAGGGTGGACAAATGACATAAAATGGAGAGGTCTCCAACACCTTCTATTTCAGAGTCACCCCTAGCATTAGTCAAACACAAGCCCAATCCCTAGGTCCTATCCTCGGCTGTAAGGTTCCCCAAGGTCTTCATATTGACTCTCTTCATTACCTTCCTAACAAGCCTGACGGCCAAAATCTTTGTCTTATGGGCTTTCCTCCCACGCTTCAGCCTATGCAAGATAGGGGATTCACATGAAAATATAGAGACAAAACGACCAAAATAAAAAATGCGGTCCACAAGAGGAAAAAAGTCATATGAGACCGGGTCAACACAAAAAAAAAACTCCTAACCCGAAGATGAACGCTGCTCCAAATCATTGATTATGACGAACCAACTGTGATCCCAAGAGTTATGGGATATGACAGTCCCAAAGATGTTGACATCTTTGCTGCATGTCATCAAAGTAGGCCACATCACCATCACGACCTCCCTATTTCTAGAACATCCCCAATAATGACTGCGTCGAAGGTTTCTTACCAGACTGCTCTCTCCAGAGTACATGCACAGAAATCAACTCAAAGAATGAATGCCTAGACAATTGAGCTAGGCTTACATCAAAAGCACAACACACTCTCTTAAAGAATCCCTGAAGAGGTAATAAGAGCCCTATAAAAAGTGACTTGACTCTAATGGCAACCCTACCATCCATTGGTTAGCCCTATCTTTACCATCAAAAGGCTGCCTTATCTCTGCACTAGTAGAAGGTCGATAAAATCACAGATTTTCTCTAAATCAGCCTTAGTCATACCCTTTCACCCTAATAAGCTTGTTTAGTCTGAAAACTTGGAACCTCTCCTTCACTCTACTAAATTGTCTTCGAGGACCCTTTATCCTATGAGGACTTTTTTTTTGCCTATGCCACTAGGGACGATTTCCAGTAAAACAAAATTAGCCCTAGGGGAGGCTATAAAACCTGTAGCAGTATCACTAAAGAGGTTACCGCACGAACCAGAAAAACCCAAGGAGAACCACTCGTGTCCCTACCCTCAAAAAGACCACCCAAAAACCCCACACTAGGACTATTCAGATCCTCATCAACCTATAACAACTTTCTCTTAGCCGTTTAATCACCGACCACCACCAGTAATGACCCACTACCCACAATAACCACCACACAACCCATAAACAGCACAACCACCATCACCTGCACAAACAATCGATACAACCACCATCACATGCACAAATAAACCATACAACCACCTTCACCACCATAAACAAACCATATAACCACCATCATTGCCCACCATACTACACGAACGAACACCAGACACCAACATCAACAAACAGCCCAAAATCACTAAATAAAAACTATAATGGAATCGAAAAATGGAGAAAAGGAAGAAAAAATATTCGAGAAACCAATTAAAGAAGCTACTGCTGGAGTTGACCTGAACTGATCTGAACTAAAATCTCACCATCGACACCGCTGCCAAATAAGCCCAATAGAGGCTATAGTCACAACTACGAAGAAGAAGAAAGAAAGAGGGAAGTTGCAACTGTCAGAAGAAAAAAAGAGAAAAGAAAAGGAGAAAGAGAAATCATGAAGAAAAAGGATACCTATGAGAAGAAGAAAAAAGAAAGGAAATGAGGAAGAAGAAAAGCGATGAGAAAAAGAAAGGAGAAGGGAGATGGGGAAAGAGAAAGGTCGCAAGAAAACAAAAGGAGAAGAGAAATGGGGAAGAAGAAAGGGGGAAAGAGAAAGGTCGCAAGAAAACAAAAGGAGAAGAGAAATAGGGAAGAAGAAAAGCCATGAGAAAAAGAAAGAGATAAGGAAACCAAATTAAGAATGAGAGAAAAAGAAATTGCAAGAAGAAGAAGAGAGGACGACATGAGGAAAAGTGAAATTGAATAAAGGTGAAATGGGAAACAGTTTCTAGCACATCAATAGGGAGAAAACAGGAGACAAAAGTAGAAAAAAGGGAAATTTGAATTCTACTACAATGTGTGCAAAAGAGTGCATGGTTGAAGAGCCTCCACATTTCCCATTAAAAAATAAGTTGAAGAAATTTTCAAGAAAGCCCTTGGAAAATATCAGAGAAGCAAAAAAAATAAAAAAAAAATAGACAAGAATGTGTTATTCTAATAAACGAGAATAAGGAAGCCCCCTGCTCAAAAGATCTCCCCATATGTCACGCTACCTCAAGTAGAAATTTTAGTCTTCTTTGTCTCATCCTTCACTAAAGAAGACTTAGGGGATCTTGTTGTCAGTAAATCGTAGACTAGAAATATTGAGGGCACGACATATGAGGAATGTGACTTGAAATGTGATAAAAAATTAAACGAGAAGTTGAAAAGGGAAGACAAAATGGAAAGATCTCGAAGAATCAACCTCAACCACCTAAATTACTTAAAAGTGATAGAAAATTGCATTTTACAAAATATCTAAGTCGCCACATGTCTACACAGAACCATGGACCAGCGATAACAACGCCAGTGCCACCAGACCACGTGGCTATCGTGTGGTCCCTTGAACTATCTTAAAAGTATCTCCTTGTGAGCCACCAAAGTCAGGATTGAGAAAATGGGATCACGAGCAAGCCATCTGCACCATGCCTAATGAAATCAAGTGCTCCTTAACCCTATTAGTTCATTCAAAATGGGCCAATTAGAGTATAGGACACACTGTCAGCACAGACTTTCCCCAAATGGACAATTGTCCAGTACAAGTAAGCTTAAAAGTCTCTATAAAAAAAGCCAAGTTACTATTAAAACCCTACCTGACAAGGGGAATCACTAATAATTTTGTCACATGTCCAAAAGACATAAATATGCCCTCAAGGGTAATCCACTTTAAAAGGTCAGGTTGGTCTCACTAAGGAGGTACGTTCACTCACTCACAAAAATACTAAAACACATCACCTCGCTCAACCTTCCATTGACTTGACTGTCGGAGTGCCATTGTCGGCCACAGCCGGCGTCGGCTTTAATGGCTATTTCTTGTAACTTTAGGTTCATCTCAGTCAAAAAAACTCAGCAGGCTATTTTTGGGGATCTCATACTCTATCCTCACTAGAAGCCACCCTCAACAGAGAAGCTCTCATAGTGTTTTGGGCTGAACCAAAATCAGACCAAAACACCTTTTGATAAGTGTGTGGTATTACCACATTTTTACTATGATCCAACTCGAGGCAATTGGGTAGTTCTCACTAGATTCAGCTCAAATTTGGTTCAAAAAAGTAAATTTATATTTAAGGGAAGCATGTGCTAAGTTTGGGTTTAAATGTGCTCTTTTAATATTTAGGGCAGATGGTTTAGCTAGGATAGACTAGATAATGAGCTAAATTAATATGCGTAGTTAGCGAAGGTGGTCATATGAGAAATAATAAAGAGAGATCGGTTGGTCTTACAGAATACATAGCATAATTAGGGTATGATGGGTAAGCTCATACATAAAACACAACCTTTGTAGATCTCTTAGTTACACTAAGGACTCCAACAGATGGTGAGTTTAGCAAGCATGTTAAAAGATAACCTCTAGATTCTTCTCCTAGTTAGGGATGGGCAAATCAGGTTTTCATTTAGGCTATTGGGGTTTTGGTTTGGGTTAGAATTTGTTCGGTTTGGAGAATTCAACCTGATCGGGTTTAGACTATAAACTTAAAATGAATTGGACTGAATTAAATTCGATTTCATTTAGATTACAAATCCTAATTTTAGATATTCTCTAATACACTTCTTGATTGACCACCTATAAAAGGCTTTGGTGTTTGTTTAGGTGCTATGGTTCCTTAAGCTTTATAACTCATACCTCTCAGCCATGTGGACCTTCATAGAAATTCTTCTGCAAAAAGTCACTATTTATGTAAAATAGTGATTATACCCACAGTGTTTTCAACTGCGATGGAGAGGAATTCTCAATCCACTTATATACTCATGAATCAATAGTTGTGGAACTGGCTAGTCACTACCCTTGGTATACTATCCAATGACACTAGTTTTTATCTCATTTAATCAAGAATTAAGCAAGCATTATATGAGTAGAAAAGTAGCTTCAATCCATTTGGCGAATATAATCAAAATAATCAAAAATAAATAACTAGGGTAACTCAGCTTCTCTTATAATGCTTTAATGCATGCTCATCATATGTACATATAATCTCATGGCAATCAAAATTTATTTTTATAGGATAGAAGTTCTCAATCCATTCAAATAGATAACCGAAAGAGCTCGACTCTCATCGGCGTAATAATAATTGTTGATAATTATCATCTATGGCAATTCAATACATAAATAAGAATTCAATATTCAACATCTAGCAAACATGACAAATAAGTTAACCACAAGTGATGCTTTGTAAAGTATATTGGAGTATTGTGAACTCTTTACGGGTTCTCTTGATCCGTTTCATCATACAAGAACACTTGGATTTTGATTTAGCTCATGTTTGTTGTCAATTTTCCCTTGATGGATCTGAAACTGATTTAATCATTCTATTTTTTTCTTTCATTTTTAGGCTAGCTTGGAAGTTAACTTGGATATATGTTCTTAGCTAGCCAACTCGTGTGGCCAACTTAAATTTATTCTTAGCTAACCAACTTTTGTGGCTAACTCATATATATATTATTAGTTAATCAACTCTTTGGGCTAGCTTACCTTTATTCTCAGCTAACCAATTTATGATCAACTTGGGTAGAGTATATGGGCGATTTAGTTTTGTGTCAAGCATACCTTAAGGAGGCATCCTCCTGTAATGGTGATTTTGTTCAGAAGGTCTTCTCTAACCTTCAAATCTCTTTTTAAATTGCCACATTCTTTGGTTCCTTTTAGAATGCAGCATTTATTTAGCATTCTATTAGTGTCTAACTTTGATTAGTTTGCCTTATTTAGGACAGATCAGGTACTCAATTACTTTGAGTAGACCGTCGCGATCAGGACAAGTTAGGTACTCTACCTACGTTATTCAGGTGTTAGAATAGTGTAAATCCTTAACACTATATTCAATTAAAGCAAACATTTCAAAATATTATAAATGATAAATAATTAATGGCAACAAATCATAATATAAAGACAAATCGGTTATTCATTTGGCAATAACAAATCAATCATCCATGTAAGATAGGCTAATCCGTCCAATCATATTATAGCCAGGATATACAATGTGCAAGCTGTATGTTATGACTTATGAGGTGATAATTAAGTCTCTTAAAAACAATAACCAACAAGTACGGGTTACCCGGAATTCCCTACAAGGTATTCACACAATATTTAAAAACATACATAATAAGATTAAAAATAAAAAGAGTTAGTAGAGACTTAATCTTATATTTAACTAATATTGCTCAAGCTTTTCTTCATGCATTTTCTTGCTTGTTGCCCCAGGACTCCATTCCCCTAAGTCATAGGAAAATTCAGATATGGAGTTAGCGATGACTTGAATTTAGATTGTTGACCGAGTTCTGGTTTCTCTTGAGTACTCAAGTTGCACTCTTGATATTGTAGGTATAGCTCTGCTAGTTATTTGTAATTCTCATGTGCCTTTGCATGGTGGATGAAGCTTTTCCCTTTGGCAATTCAATTGCTTGCCCTTTTATTTAGATATAACCTAATTTAAACTAACCACTACTACAGAAGTTTTTTGTAGCACTCCTTATGGCACCAATTGTTTACATGAAAATTTTTGCTAGAATTCGATTCGAACCAATTGGGTGGTTCTCACCAAATCAAGTTTAAATCTAATTCAAATAAAAAATTTATATTTGAGTGAAGATTGTGCTAAGTTTGAGTTTAGGTATGTTTTTCTAATATTTGAGGTAAGTGGTTTAGTTGGGGTAGACAAGGTGGTAAGCTATAGTAATATATGTAGTGAGCTGAGGTGGTCATATGGAGAATAATAAAGAGAGCTCAGGTGGTCCTTAAAGTAACTAGGATAGCTTAAGTAAGCTTATACATCAAACATAATTTTGACTCAATTTGAAAATATAGTAAAATAAATATAAATATAAAAAATGCACAATGTTTACATGATTTAGCCTTCGACTTACGTCCAAAGATTCAAGTCGACAATAATTTGTTATATAAATGAGAGTTACATGAATTTTACATTATCCAAGTTGAGTAACACAAGCTAGATTGTTATACAAAGATGCTTGGTGTTAATGAAGATGAAGATGGTGAAAAAAGATATGGATGAAGTTGGTACATAAAGATATCAAGGGTAATAATATTGTAGAGAAGATAATAAAGGTACAGAATAGAAAATAATGAAGGTAAAGAATAAAAAATGGCCTCCCAAAAATGAAAAAAATGGGTGATGATCTAAAAACATAAAGAGATAGAGAGAAAAAAGACTACTAATATGGGTTTAATAAGAAATTTTATGTAGTGGATGCTAGTGGTAAGGACAGTACATAAAAGTTAAGACTAGATGTCATTTTTAGGTTAAAAGTGATAATATTTTTGGGTTATGTGTCATATTTTGGGAAAAAATTTGCCATATATATTATGATGTATCCAACATTGACCCTTGATTTTCGAAGCGCATCCAATGAAGTAAAATCTTCCAAGTGGGATTTTATCTACTCCAAATATTGTGTACATTTAATCCTTGTAATTGTCCACGTGTTATTTATTTTCTAGTCCAAAAGCATCATTCCAAATTTACCCAAAAAAAGTGTGTATAAGGTTATTAGTAAGCTTAAGTGCACTTGGAATATTCTATCACAAATGCTTTATACATTATTTAAACAGTATAAGTTTTAAGTAGGACCATTTATGACTCCTTCGGTCTTTTTTGGAAACCTAAATTGTTCATTTTTATGTACAAAATGTGCTATTTTACATCACTTACTAATAATGATATTGAAATAGCAACTAATAAGAGCTAGCAAGCTGGAACTTTTTAACCCTCCTCCTGCTATGATTCCTATTGTCTCAAGTGCTGCTGTTGGTGTTGCTACCTCTTTGGTTGTTTCTCATACAGAAAAACTTGAAAAATTCATTGGCCAAGTTTAAATGGTGACAAGATGAAATGTTCTTTTACTTGACCATATTGAATCTTGTAAGATTCTTGAAGAAAGATGCTCCAAGGCCTAGAGAGAGTGAAGTTGATGTCCAAATAATCAGCGTAATTGATGCTTGGAATCATTTTGATTTCCTTTGTTAAAAATTATAGGTTGAATGGCTTCAATGATTCTTCGTACAATGTATATGCTAGAAAAAAGAGAGCAAAGGAACTACAAGAGCCATTAGAACATATACATAAAACAGAGGATGTTGGCACTAATAAATTTATCGCAGGTCACTTCCTAGATTATAAGATAGTGGACTACAAAACTATTATAAGTCATGTTCAAGATTTGCAGATAACTTTGTTGGCGATGCATACCAAGAGGATGGATGTGAGTGAAAATTTTAGAGTGGCTACTATCGTTGAGAAGTTGCCTCCAGCATGAAAAAATTTCAAGAGTTATCTGAAGCATAAGAGAAAGGAAATGAATCTTAAAGATTTGATTATTAAACTTCAAGTTGAAGAAAGTAACAAAATAATAATAAGTGTCATTTCTATGGTTAAGGCTAATATTGTGGAATATGGCTAGAATAACAAAAATAAGAAGGCCAACAAAAACAGGCTAGGCCCAAAAGGAGGAAGGCGAACAAAGACAAACTGGGTCGAAAGAAGGAATATCTAAGAAACAAACCAAATTTCAAGACAAATGCATCAACTGTGATAAAATGGGTTATAAAGCTTGAGAATGCAGATTGTCGAAGAAGAGAAATTAGGAAGCTAATGTGTTAGAGGGCATCTCACAAGATGTTTTAGACATTAATCTTTTTATAGGGGTTCTCGAAGTGAATCTGGTGGAGGTCCAATCCAGGAGAGTGGTGGATTCATATTAGTGCCACTAGACATGTTTGCTCAGATAAGGAAATATTTATTTTGTTTGAACTTGTTGGAAATGGTGAAAAGCTGCATGTGGGGAATTCAACCATGTTTAAGATAGAGGGTCAAAGAAGGTGATTCTAAAGATGATTTGTGGAAAAGAGTTAACTTTGAACAATGTTTTCTATATGCTAGAAATTTGCAAGAATTTTGTGACTAGAATGTTTTTGAACAAGCTTGGATTCTAGATGGTGTTCACGTTTAATAAAGTATTTTTGCCTCATAACAGAATGTATGTAGGATAGGGATAAATATTAGATAGGATGTTTAAGCTTAATGTAATGGTTATGAAGCCAAATAATAATAAAGCTATTTCATCTGCTTATTTCATAAGTCTTTTAATCTATGGCCTAGTAGATTAAGTCGTGTTAATTATAATGCCTTGTGTAAGTTAACTAACATGAATCGTATACCCACTTTCTAAATTAATATGAAATATAAGTGTGAATCTTGTGTTGAGGCTAAACTAACAAAGTCATCATAATTCCTTGGCCAAGATCCATCATGATTTTTCCCATAGGTCTAAAATTAAGTGTCCTTTATGACCAGGCTTTTTATGTGGTTAATTCTTATAAGCATGCTTATGATCCTTTTTATCAATTTTTCCTCCTTACATTCTTTAAGTGAGAGGATTGGGAATAAAGTATTTATTAAAAGGTCCAAAGATGCCTCACTATCATTCAATGAAGATTTTACACTTTGGGGCCTTCTTAGACCATCTTTCTTTTGTTGGATCGTTGCACTTTTAAGTCTGTTCTAAAATGCATCATTCATTTGGTGTTCTATTGTTTCTAACCTTGAATTGATTTTCTTGATAAAGATAGGTTAGGTATATACTTCAGTTACTATAGTTTCCAACCTTGAGTAGATCGTGTCGATCAGAACAAGTCAAGTAATCGAACTGTGCTAGCTTCTGACCTTGAGTAAATCATCTCAATCAGGATAGATCAGGTGCTCCACCTATGTTTTTTTGGTGTTAAAATAGTGTAAATCTCTGACATTGTATTCAATTGAAACAAACATCTTAAAATTTTACAAATGACGAAGAATTGATGACAATAAATCACTTATTCATATGGTGATAACAGACCAATCATCCATGTAGGACAAGCTAACTCATTTAATCACTTTAAAGAGAGGATTTATGATAAATAATCTACTCATGCTTTTTGAGGAGATAATAAAATCTCCTAAAAGGAATAACTTACCACGGTGTACCTCTGAGGTCCCTAGAAGATATTCACATAATATTTATAGACATATATGATAAGATTACAAACAAGCAAAGTAAGTTAGAATAGAGTTCTTAATAGCATGCTTTAGGTGATATTTTCTAAACATTGACGTATTCCACGTGAATTTGAAGGTCTGTCCATAAAAATTAGTTGTTGTTACTCAGGATCTCCTTCATGCATTTCCTCACTCACCCCTCTAGGGCTTCATCCCCCTAAGTCACTGACGTTAGATATGCAGTCAATGATGACTACAGTCTAGATAGTTGAGTGAGTTTAGTCCTTCATAAGTACTTTACACTTTTCTTTTAGGGGATTCTATGATCCAGAGGAGCTTTAACTACCTCTGGCTACTCATGGCTGACCTTCTTTTATTATTTTCAACCTTTTTTTAGTGCTTCATTTCCCTCGGGTGATTGGTGATTGGTACTCAATTGAGCTTGCTCTTTGCTACAGTCCACTGACTTTGTGAAATAGGGTATCTGAGTTTTATAATCATATATTTCATCCGCGGATTATTGAGATGGCTTAGCTTTTGAAAATGAGCCTTACATATCCTATTGTTTTAAGAAACCCTTTTAATTAAGCAGTTCTTCAGGTCCCATGGTTAGTTTTTGATATTTTTTGCTCTTATTTTATTCACTAAATTGACTTGTTTTATTCACTAAATTTGCTAGAAGTAGTAAATCTTATATCTTCACTAAAAGAATTAAGGCCTTGACCAACCAACTTTTTAGCGTTGAAAATTTTTCATCACCTTAGGTATGTTTTAGCGACGAAAAAGGCATTTAACTACCAAATATATAAGAAAAAATTAATAATTGTTTTAGGCTTTTAACAACAACTTTTTCATTGTTAAAGAGGCAATTTGGCAATGAAGTTGCTTTTTGTCTTCAAAACATTAACTTTTTGTGAAGAAACATAGTACTATTGCGACGATTACCTTTGTCGCCATAAGTAATTTTTTTGAGACAACATTTTTCTATGCAGCTTACAAAATATTCATCATTAAATCCTAATTTTTGTACCATAACAACTTTCGTCACTAAAGATTTAATGATGAATGATTTCATCACTATAAAATTACGAATCTCACCCGATATGCATATAGCAATGAAATTATAAGTTCATTGCTAAATGTGTATTTTTAGCGATAAAATTTGGAGTTCATAGCTAAATGTTTATTTTCAGCGACCAACTTATATGTTCGTCTGAAAATATTCTTTTGAAAATCCAACATAAAGCCAAAATTTTAGACCTTTTATGATGAAATGTAAATTTCGTCTCTAAATGTGTAATTTTTAGCAATGAAATAATAAATTCATCACTAAATAGGCATTTTTATCGACGAAATTGTAAATTCATTGTCGAGAATATTTGTTTAAAGATTTAAAGCAGTTAATTTTTCACCAAAGTTTTAGACTTTTACTGACTAGATTTAGTTTTCATTGTTAAATGTGTACTTTAGGTATGAAATTATAAGTTCCATGCTAAAAATATTTGGTTTAAGATTTAAAGCAGTTAATTTTGCACAAAAAATTTAGACCTTTAGCGACGAATTTTTAATTTCATTACTAAATGTGTATTTTTAGCGACAAAGTTTAAATTTCATCCTAAACAATATGAAAATTTAAAAAATAAAAGGCACATTATTTTCCACCAAAATTAAGTGTTTTTAGCAACCAAATATTGTTCATCGGTAAAACTCATATTTGCCAAGCATAAATTAATGAACTCTTTATGCTTTTAGCAACAATTGTATTTGTCGCTAAAAAAGAGACATTTAGTGACGAAATTAATTTCATAGCTAAAAACTGATAATGACACTCCCATTGTGACAAAATAGCAACGAAAATTTTTTTGTCGCTATAGCCTTTAGCAATGAAAATTTTATGTTTTAGGAACCATTATTTTCACCCAAAAAACCCTTTTTTGTTTAGTGCTTCAAAATTCTCAATTCTATTGTTGTAAATATGTGCTAAATTTTTCAAAAATTTTCTTTAAGTGCCTTGAATATTTTTTATGGTGTTCAAAGTAATATAAGTAATTAATGAGAACTTTTGGGGTATTTAAAAGAGTGTACAAAAAAAAAATTAAATTTAATAGATGAGTATTCAAAGTAATAGACTGTTCAAAATCAATTTTAAAATGTAAATAATCACACCTATAAGAAAAGTAATAAAAGCATAAAACGGGTGTAAATAAGTTATGTAAATATTGAGGATTTGTTTGAAAAGGTATGACTATTTGAATCTATCAAATTCCTCTTTACATCTATTTTAAAAAATAAATTCATTATTAAAAATTTAAAATTTTAAAATCTCTAAATTACCCTTCACTAATCGCTTTCTCTTTTTACTTTCAATTGTATATTCTCTCTCTACTCTCATATTCTATAAACTACACACTTCACTCTCTTTTAAATTTTTTTTTTAACCTTTATTGGTACATCATGAACTATATTCATGCTTTCTATGTATAAGAAATTTTTTTCTTGATATCCATTGACTTTTATGTTTGATAAAAATTAATTTATTGATATTTGTTAACTTTTATGACTAACAAAAATTTATTAATATTCATTTTTAAATAGTGGATTTTGTTCCTCTTAGTTAACAATACCAATTTTTTGCAGGTAAAGAATATATTTAAATGAATTGATAAAAATTTGTAAAATTGAGAAGAGAGTGAAGAAAAGATCAATTAAGTAATTTTATAAAAAGTTATTTAGATATTAAAATTTTTAATTAATGGAGAAACAAATTGATGGCAATTGGGTGGGGTGGGGTGAGGATGGGGAGGCCTATTCCATTTCCCATCCATTAAAAATTTCGTCTTTATTCCCACATCATTCTCCAATAAATCTAGTGGAGTGGGGATGGAAATTCCTATGTGGGGAATGCTTTCCTAATCTCCACCCCATTTCAGATTTACTTATTTTATAATATGTATAAATACATAATTTTAATAACGTAAAAATTGAGGACTTAAATAAAATCATCACCAAATTACAAAGTATTTAAATTATTTTAAAAAAATTCTAAAAGTTGGAAACAATATCTTGAAATATTATCAAAAATAAAAAATATTTGAAGAGAGCAACACTTTAAGAGAGAAAAGAAAACATCAACAATGTTTTACAGTAAAATAATAATTATATTATAGAGTTTTCTTTTAATTATAGCCTATTTATATTAGGTGAAAATAAAAAGAGAATTCATTAACCAGTATTATAATTGATAAAATAAAAACTATTAAATAAAATTAAAAAAATATTTATATATAATAGAGATCGGGGTGGGGGTGAGGTAGGGAGTACAAAACTATATCTCATCCCATTAAGAATTTAAGGATTATTTTTTTATTTTTTAAAAATTATTCAAAACTCATCCTATGTAGGGTGAGTCCCATGGGACCCCAAACCTAGGAAGGATTTTGTCATACCTAGTTGAAAACTCACCACCTTATTTAAAAATGAGTTAATTACTTCCGGGTGACACATAATTTGATAAATTTAAAAAAGTAACACACGTTTTAAAAATATTCAAATTGGCGACATTCCGTTAATTTTTACCATTAACTTTAACTAGTCAAGGGTAAACTTTAAAAAATAGATTGTTTTCATAAAGCTAAAGAGATAAAAATATTAGATTTATATAATGCTTTACAATTCATAAGAGATATGCTTCTTTATGTTCATAAATTAGTTCAATTCAACAAGAATTTTTTTAAAAAAATTGTTTGATTTAACTAAAAAATACCTATTAATTAGACTTAGATTTAATTTTGTTTATGTTTTTTAATTTAAAAATTAAAACTAAGTGAGTAGGGACAGAAATATTATTTTGTAACAAACAACAAGGGTAAAAATGTTATTTTGTAACAAATTATATGGCTAGGAACATTATTTTGTAATAAAGTGTAGTGGCAGAAACATTATTTTACAACTAATTTACTATTTTTAATAAATTTAATGATAAAAATTAATAAAATATCACTCGCTCAACTATTTTAAAAAATGTGTCCTTTTTTTTTAATTTGTCAAAATATATGCCATTTAGAGCTAGTTCATCCTTTAAAAATTAGCGTAAAAAAAGAGTAAAATATAAAAGGGCAATAAAACGACTTAACAGTTGCTACTCCAACGTTTTCTTTTCTTTCAAGTTGAGGAGAGGACTATCCCCGATACAACACGACAAACACTGTTCCGTTTCAATTCCTCTGTCTTGTTGGTCCTTGGCGTTAAAATTCTGGTACGTTTTTTATTATTTAGCTAGTTAAATTAGATTATGCACATGGGTTTTAATGATCATTGTATTTTGTCATTTATTTACTGTCAAGAATCCTACATGTTTTTTCTTAGATTATCTCTTAACGTGACATAAGTTTGTTTTTGTTGGTGGGTTTTTAATTTTGATCAGTTTGAACCAGTTATTATGAATTGATGAGACGATGATGATGGGTTTTGGGCCTTATGGTAATGGAGGAGGATCTTCATCCTCCTCATCCAATTTATCTGCTTTGGCTCCACCTTTTACCGTTGATCGTTCTGTTTCAAAACCACTTGTTGATTTGACTGAACCACCCTTGAATTGGCTTAATACTCACCCTTTAAATTTCGATTCCGTACATTCCTCAAATGCTTATGGTTACTCTTTTAACCCACAATCTACTGCACATATTCCGCCTCCTGAGAACCCTATCCCTATTACTTCGGCAAGTTCTTTCTTGTATGGTCAGAGTTCTGATGCCATGCCAAGTGCTAATCTTGTTGAAGCAAATCCTTATTATCCATCTTATGTTTCACCCACTAAATATACCTATGATGACTATGCACAAAGCTTGTCTAGTTTGTGGGATGCATCGAGAGAGTGGGAATTCGGTAAAAAGTTTGAACATGGTGAGAGCTTCTGCTCCAAGGAGATGAATGTGCCTGATTTATCCATTTACCAGGATTATGCTGATCTAGGTGGTCTCTTCCTTCCTACTTAAACATATAATTACATTCTTAGATGTCATTGCTGTTCTTATGTGTGTTTTATTTATGATAGTTTTTCTTATTGTTTTTTGTGTTATGTCATCGAGTAACAGTAACAGTAATATGCGGTTCCAAATTACTGGTCACCTCTCATGTCTGATCGGAGGGTTACAGTAAAGTTAGAAATCTTATGTCACCTCTCACTGTTTTTTTCGTCCTTAATGAATTTTTGATGAATTATGGTGGCTAAAGTATACCAATTATTTCTGTAAAACCCTACAAGATTTTAAGGCCGGACACCATGGTAGATACAGTACATCTTATGTCATGCTCATTTATATGCAGTAGCTCTCTGTCCTTTTATATGTTTATATATTCTATAAAATGTTCCCTTCTAATGAGGGATTCCCCATTTTATACAAGGCTAAAAGGCACAAGGAAAAAAAAAAAAAAACACAAATTTCAATGCACTAAATGATAAACACACTATAATGGAGTTTGTGGTTTTTTGTCTTTTAGTTTTGTCCTCATTTTAATAAAATGAGGGATCTGCATTGGAAAATTATTTATATATATATATATATATAATATTGACTATATTAGGCTGGATTATTAATTACTATTTCATTCTTCATTACATGGAAAATTATGGGTAAATATTTCCTCTATTTTCATTCTTCAATATCGTTGCAGTGCTGCATACTTTATGTGTTTGACGTTTTTTGGAATAAATGTTAGTTCTTGAATTGTTAAAATTGAAGGAAAATGGTAATGAAAAGGAGGTTTTCACTATTCCCAAGTTTTTATTTTTTAATTTGTGGAAATATTGGCAGGAGCTCATTCATCGAAGGGCCTCAACACATTTGAACAAAAGAACAATAACCTTGATATGCTTGGCAGTGAACAGCACCGGGGATTTATTAACAGAGAACAGTTAGATTATAAACCCTTCACAGGGCAAATTTCAGAGTTCACGCCTGTTGAGTATTCAAGAAAATCAGTTCATGGATCCACTTCCTTTTTTCCGGAAACCTATTCTCTTACATCCTATGAACAAGGTCGGTCTTGGAACCATCAGACATCATATGGTGCTTCATGTGAGAAAGGTACGAAACACTATGGTATTAGTCCAAATGATATGTCCTCAGCCAAGAAGTCTTCTGCTGCGCACGTCGTTAAATCACAAGCTGTCGGTTCCAGTCTGTCTGCTCCAAGTACAGGTTCATTTAACAATCTGGAAAACAGCAGTGGTGCAAATAATCCAGATTTTGCCAGCAATGATAACATGAAGGAATTTTATCCCCTGCACAGCTATGACGGCAAAGTTCACTTTGATGCTGGCCAAGTCAGCTTCCATCTGGAGGGAGGTAGTCATATCTTTCCAAAGTTATCCTTCGAAAAGAAAGAAAAGCTTTCAAGCAATGTAAGTGTGATTAAGGATCCATTGAAGGAAAAGTCTGGACTTCAAATTCCTGATATTGGTCCTGGTAGCGTCAGTTTGATGCCTGCAAATAATGGAGCCATTAACTGTCTTGAGGGTTCTTCTGAGAGTTTAGATCACTATAACCATGCTGTGGATTCGCCGTGCTGGAAAGGAGCACCTGATTATCATTCTCCAGTTGAAAGTTCTGGGCTGGTTACTCTACAGCATATAAATAAAATAGAAGCATGCAATGGTCTCGACTCCATTGGACCTATTGATGACTCTGGAAAAGTCTCCCCTCATAAACCAAGTGATTATTCATTTTACCAGGAACATGGCTATCTGGAAAATGATCCAGAATCTTCTCCAAAGAGATCTTCCCATGCTAATTTGTTATTTGAGGAACACAGATATGATCACGATTTGAAAACTGGATCCTATCAAATGAAATCAAGTTGCGGCCTTGGGTTTCAGTTTTCTGATTACGTGGACAAACCAAGACAAGACTATGTCCATGCCAACAATTCAGCAGATGAGTTCAAGTTTAAGCCTTTTCACTTAGTGCAATATAACGGTGTAGAAGATAAACTGACTTTTGAGAAAAAGTGTGAATTGGGTTCTGGTGTTGCGGACTTTGGGTTAAGTATCAACGGTACCTCTGAAGGTTGTTCATCTCATGTACCGCTCCATGCTACAGAGCATGTTTTGAGTTCACCTGTTTCCGTAGAAGCCCCGCCTGCTAGGCTTAACAAATTGCATGGTGAACAATTAGCACCGCAGATGTGTGTCGGAACATTGATTAGCACAATGCATAACCTATCAGAATTACTTCTGTTTCATTGTTCAAATGACATGTGTGAACTGAAGGAACACGACTCTGAGGCCCTTCAGCTAGTGGTTAATAATATCGATAAGTGTATATCAAAGAGAATGGGACCTGAGGCTGCATTACAAGAATCATTGTTAACCCAGAAAAGTTCTCAGTTCATCAGAGAGTTTCCTGAGCTTCATAAGGTATGCTGTTTTTTCTGTTAAGTTTTGTTTTTTATTATCAAAACTTGTTCTGTAATGGAGTGAAAATAAATTTAGACTTCTGATAAGTAGTGTCAGTTGCAAATTCAGTGGATTATTTTTGTTTCTGATGGGTAATTTTATGGTGAGACACAAGGGCTTGCTCGGCTTGCAGAAACACTGGAGCACGAGTATAAACAGGAAGCACAAAGCATTTGCCCAAACTATAACAAAAGTTTGAATATAACCAATTAGAAGTTGTCTTGCACTAATATTATGATGCCTCATTATAAAAATGACTTGCTCAAATGTGAAAATGGTCCAAACCTTTTTATCTTTTTGAGAAATCAGAATCTGTTTTAGACCTCAACATTTGAGATCAAGCCATCTGGCTTTTTTGACATCTTAGACCTGAAACATTTGCCTGAGTAAGCTTCTTTTACATTTTTCCCTAGCCAGTATCATTAAACAATCATCCTGTAGCCACAGAAACGTAGCGAAAATGCTCACTGAAAGGCGACAGATAACATGTATGAGTTATACTATTCGCTTGAGAGATTTAATTGCCATACGCTTAATGGTGTGTGTGTATCTATTCTCAGAAGTACTTGATAGTTACTGCATGAATTAGTTTATCTTTACTTTTGTGTATGCACACAGACATACATATTTTTATGCTTTTTGGTGTGTTTACGTTGATGTTCAATGGCATATTCCTTAAAATATGTGTATTTTTGTATACTGTTTTGAAAGTTGAACTATCATCAGGAGAGTCTTTAATAAGTTCATGTTTCTTGAATTATTGATGTGCAAAAGTGTGTGTCTTTGATTGAGAGCTCATTTCAAATTTGGAAAAATTCCCTTTTTATTAATTAAATAACAGTGTCAGTTAGATTGACTTTTGTTTGAATCCATGCAACAAGCTTGATGATTATATTTGGCTACTCATGATGCAGCATAAAAGAATTTAGTTACCATTGTTGGCTCTTCTCTGGAAGTTTAAACTATTGGGATTACTGGTAGTTCAATAATGTAATCCGAATAAGCTGTTTTTCAGGGTTTGACTGTGAGCAGCCCCCAAGAGACAAAGGTGGCATTTTCTGTTTTGAATCAACCCGACCATCAGCATGTGCAGGAACAAAGGAGTCCTGATAATTCGTCTGGTAAGAAAAGTGAGAAATGTTCAGACTTCACTTCTCGAGGGGGTGATGCAGAGAGAGTGAAAGATGATGACATGGCACAGGTACACAAGGATGATGCAGAGAGAGTGAAAGATGATGACATGGCACAGGTACACAAGGATGATGCAGAGAGAGTGAAAAATGATAACATGACCCAGGTATTTATTATTACTTGTTCTTATTCTTCTTTTAGACCATTATTTGTCAAGCTTAATAATTTTTTCTTCAGTGGATAAATGAAGAGAAAATAAGAAAGATTAAAGAGTAGTCATGCTTTGTTTTTGTCCTAGATTTAATGGTTTATGGTTTTTAGGCCATAAAGAAGGTTCTTAGTGATAATTTTGTTGAAGAGGAAGATGAGAAGCTACAAATACTCTTGTATAAGAATCTGTGGCTTGAGGCAGAAGCTGCATTGTGTTCCATCAATTACAAGGCTCGCTTTAATCGAATGAAAATTGAGTTGGAGAAATGCAAGTTGCTTAAAGCTAAAGGTTGAATCTCTCTCAACTTTAATGAATCAATCAATTGCTTTTGCCCTTATGATAATTTGTTTGCTTCAGATTTGTCAGAAGATACCTCAGAGCTGGAGAAATTATCACAGACCACATTTTCACCTGATCTACATGCAGTTAACAAATTGCCACCTCAGGTTAAGGATGATTCAACACAAGATGTTTCTATTCATGATTTTCCTATTGCAAACACGAGCAGTCATCCAGATGATGTTGTGGCGAGATTCCAGATTCTAAAATACCAGGAGTCTAAATCTCATGCAAACCAAAGGCCTATTGCAGACGAGGTTGACAATTTTTTATTTGAAGCTAGGAATGATCAAACACCTCCTATATCCACCTGTAATTTGTCTAACACAACCTCTACCAGCAATGCTGATGATGTTGAGGCTTCAGTCATTGCTAGATTTCGTATTCTCAAAAACCAGATTGAGAATTCAAGTTGTTCCAATATGGGAGATCAACTACTTCCACAAGTTGCATTCAAGTTGTTTGACAATGGAACCTCGGATGTACAGACAGGATCTGATTTGCACCGAAACTCTTCTAACCATATGCAAGACAAATTAACGGTGAGGGAGTTCCATCTAGATGATACCGTCATTCAATCTCCTAGGTCGAACAACCTAGGGAATCAGCTTCCTGCATTGTGTTATGATAGCTCATCCTCGGACTGGGAACATGTATCGAAGGAGGAGCTGCCGGCGCGTAGCTGTTAAACCTTGCATATTATCCAGAAACCTTAAATAGACCGTAATTATATGTAGTTCGTGTTTGCTGCCCTATTCTGTGTGGATTGATTGTTAATCTTTGAGAACTTGGATGCTGGCCGAACTTCTGAACTTATGCTAATCTGGTCTATTTGTGCGTTTGGCTGTCTTTTTGTTTTATTTTTTGAGCCAACTGGGTAACAGCGGCTGCGCGTTCATCTCATGATATTCAACTTGGTCAACCAACTTTTTCGTGGATATTTTCGTAGGCATTAAGAATCGATGATGCCCTCATGTTTCTCAATTTTAACCTCCAATATCCTTTTAGTTGTCAATGTCACACTGAATAGTAAATTGGGTTATTTTTAGGGACCTCCCCTGAGGTTTAGTGTATTAAAAGTCTGATAGAAAGTATCATCGTAATTATAGGGACCTCCCCTGATATTAGTTTTCCGTTTAGTTGACTGTTAGTTGACTGCTGAAAATTCAAAAATACCCTTGGCGTCAAAATATATCTTTATTCACATGATCGGATGGGTAATAAAATTCACACTAAAATGACAACTTACAGAAAGAGACCTATTATACCCATTGGATAAAAAAAAATTACATTCCATACAAAATATATATTCAGACATATCATCTATATTCCACTCATAGACAGAGGATGCATTATACCGAGATTGGTTTAATGCACTTGGCCCATTGTCTATGGTGAGATCAGGAGGAGACCTAGTTGTGGGCAAGGCTAACTCCCAATGAATTTTATTGGCTTTAAGTTATTCTATAGGTTCTTCTCTAAAGGCTTCTACATCAGAGGTGGCTATAGAAGATTGGTCATAATCTAATACTCCTATCTTGCTAGATTGTGAAGTATCTGGGGCTATCTGGACTTTACTAGCAGAGCCAAGGGAAGGATAGTGTTATATTGAGTAAAGAATTTATAATTTTGAAGTTTACGTTAGATTAAAATTTGTTTGTGTGGTGAGTGTTACCCTTGGGTGCCTAGGTAGCTTCTGGTTGTAAGTCCCGAAAAGGTTGAAAGGGCAGTAAGTCCAGTTCTTAGCCTTGGATTGTAGTCGCACAAATAGATCTAGGTCTACTGTAGATCTAGGAATTATGGATTCCTTGCTCTGTAGAGCACCGTCCCTCTTTAGCTCTTCCTCAGGAAGAACTAGTGATTTAAAGAATGTTGTGAATTCAGAAGAATTTATAATTGAAGATTTTAATAAAGCAATTAATTGTTGGGAATTACCCAAAGTTTCTAAAGATTTGATTTACAAAACCAAAAAGCTTGATTTTTTGAAAAATGATTATGTCATAAAGACAGAAGAGCGTGACATCTCTCTTTCAAAGCCTTTTGAAACCATTCAACTGTTTTCAGAACAGTCTTTAAAGTATTTAAGGGACAAGAAATTCAATTATATTCACATCGGTTTAATCCAAGTAGGGATCAAGCCGCTGACTAAAGAAGGATTAGACACTAGCATATTAGCAGTCCTTAGGGATGCTAGATTCATCTCTTTTGATGATTCTCTGCTAAGTAGTGTTGAGTCTAGTCTCTGTAAAGGTCGAATCTCGTTCAGCTGTTATCCGAATATAACAGTTTCCCTTAAAGATAAGAACATTCTAAAGAGTATGATACTACAGATCAAGACTCATAATTACCATATGATTGATGGGTCAATCCCTGTAGCCATAATTTTTAGAATTTCTTATAAAGTAATGATCTCTGCCTTTGCTAATTCACAGCATAGGTACCAGTCAAAAATGGAAGAAACTCTTCTTTTGCAGACTGATTTTTCTAGAGCCAATACAGTTATTCCTAGAGCTATTCAATGGAAAGATGTCAATCTTCCAGATGAATGGATATTAGAAGGAGCCACTGAACTAGTGATTCCAAAACAACATGAGCCAAATACAGAGTTGCAAAATGTAACTCAGTATTCTGATGGTAGAGTCAAGTTATCATTTAGAAGGTCAACGTCTTCTAGATTTTCTGACAAGGATTCCACTTCCTCTAGCATACCTCCATTGGAAAGGAAATTCACAAAGGTTCCCTCTGTAATAAATCTTCCATTTCAATCTATCAAAGACCAACCTAGGTTTTTCACTTCGGATATTCATAGTTCCTCTATTCATTCTGTTGACTATACAACTAGTGTACCACATCCTGTTTACAATAGTAGCCAACAGGAACAAAGACAGGATGAGAAAGAACCTTCTCCTCCTACCTCTCCTACATTTTCTGCTGTAACAGAGAATGTGATACATGTCCTTGAAAAGGATTTTATATTAGACAAAACCCTTCTCCAAAAGGATTTTTACTCTAAAGCAAACAAAGACAAAAGACTTTGGTTTTTCAAACACTTTTTGAATCAAAGAGAAGAAATCCAAAAGCTCTATTACGAATTTGTGAATTCTAATAAAGTTCATATTCTATTCTTTGATTGGTTTGAAATCCATGCTTCAAATAATAATATTCCTTATCCCTTTAAAGAGTCAAACCCTATTATTACTAGGAAGAAAATTCCTGAATGGACCTTTTCTGGTAATGGTAGGACTATTGAATCTGAACACCCTCCTTTGAGGAGTATCTCCATTGACCAAGGGGATCCCCCTGTTCAAATTAAAGCCTCTCCTTATAAAATCCATAAGTCTGAGGATGTAGAGACAAATTTAGATAGTATTATTCAACAGAATAATTTATGTAATACCAATCTAAATACTATAGGAAAGCAGTTGACTAGGATAGAAAGTCAAATCCAACAGTCAACCATAATTGTTTCCCCTGTAGCAAAGCCTGTCCCCACAAAATCTGATTCAGAGAAAAAGCTTAAAGAACTTATTTTCAAACCGTTTTAGGTTTCGAAAACTAGTCAAAAGCTTATTCACGAATCAAAGTCAGATTTTGTTAAAGCCATTAGAGAACAACTAAACAGAATTGAAGCCTCTTCATCTGCTAGTAAAGTCCAGATAGCCTAGATACTTCACAATCTAGCAAGATAGGAATATTAGATTATGACCAATCTTCTATAGCCACCTCTAATGCAGAAGCCTTTAGAGAAGAACCTATAGAAGAACCTAAAGCCAATAAAATTCATTGGGAGTTAGCCTTGCCCACAACTAGGTCTCCTCTTGATCTCACCATAGACAATAGGCCAAGTGCATTAAACCAATCTCGGTATAATGCATCATCTGTCTATGAGTGGAATATAGATGGTATGTCTGAATATAATATTTTAGGATTGTTGCAACAGATGACCATGGCTGCAAACGCTTATAAAACTCAATCAGGAACTACTGATAGGGCAATTGCAGAAATCCTAATTGCAGGATTTACTGGTCAACTAAAAGGTTGGTGGGACCATCTCCTTACCAGTCAGCAACAATTAAAAATTTTAAATGCTGTTCAGACTGATGAGGAAAAATTATCTATTATTGATGAATATGGTAATCCTATTCAGGATACTGTTGCTACCCTCATCATTACCATATCATTGCATTTTATAGGTGACACTTCTCACCTTAGAGACAAGAATGACAAGCTTCTTCATAACCTTAGATGTAGAAAGCTTAGTGAGTTTCAAGCCTATAAAACCACTTTCTTTACCAGACTCTTTCTAAGAGATGATGCACATCATATTACTTGGAAAGAAAAATTCTTAGCAGGACTACCTATCCTTTTAGGAGAAAAGGTTAGGAATTCCATTAAAGCCCTCCATGATACTAGAATTCCTTATGATGAGCTCACCTATGGTGAACTAGTCAGTTTCATCAATAAGGAAGGTTTAAAAATTTGTCAGGACATAAAATTACAGAAAAGACTCAAATGGGAGCTTAGAAAGTCTAAGCAAGAATTGGGTGGTTTCTGTAAGCAATTTAATTATGATCCTTTCAAAGAATCTACCTCAAAAAATTGTGATGGTAAGTGTTCTTCTAGAACTTATAGGAAACATCACAAGTCCAAAAGGTTTAGAAAATCTTTTCAAGAACCAAAAGAGTCTTTTTATAAAAAGCCCTCAAGGCCTTATAAAAAGAAACACTCTTCTAAGAGAAAAGATTTTAAAACCAAATCCTCTTTTAACTATAAGGAAACAACATGTTTTAAATGTGGAAAGAAAGGTCACACTGCAAAATACTGCAAAGTGAATAAGAAGCTTCATCAGCTTGGCCTTGATGAAGAAGTTCTTTCCAAAATAACATCCCTCCTTATAGATTCATCTAACTCTGAGTCTTTAATGACTGGAGACAGTGATCCTCTTCAGGTTGACGAGTTAATTGACTCTGATACCTCTTCTTTTAGTGATTCAGATTCAGAATCTGAATCTTATCAAAAGAAAATCAATGTTTTGACTAAAGACCAAGAAACTTTTCTTGAATTGGTCAAACACATTTCTGACCCTACACTTCAAAGAGAGTATTTAGATAAACTTCTAAAAACTCTCGATCATAGTGATAAAGCAGAGTTCTCTTCCAAAGTTCTTGTTGTTAAGAAACAGGCTTATGATCTCACTGAAATCTTGGGAAAAAAGAAGCCAAAGAAGTTGACTCCTACTATTCAAGATCTTCAAAAGGAGATCAATGATGTCAAACTCGAAATTAAGAGTTTGAAAGAAAAGCAAAAAGCTGATTCTGATACAATCCAATTGCTTCTACAAAAACAGTTGGAGGACCATTCGGTAAAAGAATCAGAATCAGAGTCTGACAATGCTGATGAAAATCAGAGGTTAAACAATATTGAGTCTCCACCTATCAATTTCCTATCCATTTTAAAGCAGATTACTATTAGAAAATATTTGATTAAAGTCACAATTGCTTTTTCTAAAGATTTGGAAATTGATACTGTTGCTTTATTTGACACTGGTGCCGATTTAAATTGCATTAAAGAAGATATTGTACCCAGAAGGTTTCATGAAAAAACAAAAGAAAGACTTTCTGCCGCCAATAATTCAAAATTGAGAATTTCTTCTAAAGTTGATGCTTCTATAAAGAATGATGGTTTTGAATTTAAAACTTCCTTTGTTTTGACTAATGATATTCATCATGTAGTTATACTAGGAACTCCTTTTATAAACCTTATTACCCCTTTTAAAGTCAATTATGATAGTATTTCTTTCAAAGCAAACAATAAAAGACTTGTTTTCCCATTTTTAGAAAAACCGAAAACAAGGAATTTAAATGTTGTCAAAGCATGTTCCATTTATCAAAATCAAGTCAATGTTCTACTAAAAACAAAACAAGATGATTTGATTGATTTAAAGAAAGACCTCAATTTACACAGAATTGAAGGTCAACTCCAAGATAATTTTATAAAGAAAAAGATTTATGATTTTAAAGCACTTATTGAAAAAGAAATTTGTGCAAATTTACCATCTGCATTTTGGAATAGGAAACAGCATATGGTAGATTTACCTTATGAGACTGGTTTCAATGATAGACAAATACCTACAAAAGCCCGCCCAATTCAAATGAATCTTGAATTGAAGCAACACTGTAGGACTAAGATAAAAGATTTAGAGTCAAAAGGACTTATAGTTAAGTCTAGGTCTCCCTGGTCTTGTGCCGCTTTCTATGTCAATAAAAATTCTGAGATAGAAAGAGGGACTCCTAGGTTAGTCATAAATTATAAGCCCCTAAACAAAGCCCTAAAATGGATTAGGTATCCCATACCTAACAAGAAGGATTTGCTCCAAAAACTACACTCTGCCTTCATATTCTCAAAATTTGATATGAAATCTGGTTTTTGGCAAATTCAGATCCATCCTAAGGATAGGTATAAAACTGATTTTACTGTTCCATTTGGACAATATGAGTGGACCGTTATGCCGTTTGGGTTAAAGAACGCGCCCTCAGAATTTCAAAGAGTTATGAATGACATTTATAACCCTTATTCTGAGTTCTGCATTGTTTATATAGATGATGTATTGATCTTCTCCCAATCAGTTGATCAACATTTTAAACATTTAAAGACTTTCTATTATGCCACTAGGAATGCTGGTTTAGCAGTCTCTAGCTCTAAAGTTTCTTTGTTCCAAACAAAGATTAGGTTTCTAGGACACTATATCTCCAAAGGAACCATCACTCCTATTGAGAGATCTCTTGCATTTGCGGATAAATTTCCTGACAAGATAATGCCGCCCAAAAAGAAAGACAAAGGCAAAGGGATTGCAAAAGACCCAATGCCACCTACACCTTCTAAAGACCTTCTTCCAA
Source organism: Murraya paniculata (assembly GCA_030449075.1). Classification (NCBI taxonomy): domain Eukaryota; kingdom Viridiplantae; phylum Streptophyta; class Magnoliopsida; order Sapindales; family Rutaceae; genus Murraya; species Murraya paniculata. The sequence continues at coordinate 95,950 of JAEVFN010000041.1, forward strand.
AAGAACTATCTAAAGAAAAATTGATGTCTTCAGCAATGCCCATAAAATCTTGGGTCGATATGATCCAGGAAGAAGAATTGCATACTAAAGCCCTTTCTCAGGAAGAACAGGTAAAAAAATGGATGACATCCATTTCTCAATCCCCTGAACTTATGATTGTTTTACAAAACCTTTCTCAGAAAACTTTTTCTCAAAAACCTGAGGAAGAAAAATTGGTTTCTAAAGAAATTACAAAACCTTCTTCTTCTAAAGTAATTATTCCAAGTGAAAGCTCATCTTCTTCCCAAATTGTGGTTTCACAATCAAAGCTTTCACAAAAGTCGATTTGGTTTGATAAAATCTATTAGCAAAATATTTTATCCATTGAAGATGGATTTTACCATCCTGACCCATTTCAATCTCTTTTAAAGTTTTTCCCTAAAGGCTGGTTTTTCAAACCATGGGATTTGTCAAAACCCCAGCCTTATTATCAAAGTATTTTACAGATCACCGAGTCAGTAAAATTTAAACATTTCTTTCTTGGTGAAAATCATACTGAGCCGGCCTACTCTACGGCCACTATTCTTAGGGTCCTAAGTCCAAGCCAATGGGGTGAACCACTCCATAAAGCCAAGACTTTCCCAGCCAATTTTAAAGCCCAATTAAACCACTGCCTTATTTTCTCCTATTGGGATTACCAACAGGCTTGGTTTAATACCTTCTTTATTCAAAACCCGAAAAAGACCCATTCATGGTTATTTTTCTTTAATTCAAAGATAACCATTCAAAGCCTTCCAAATTGGTTCCAACAGTGGTGGAATAATTTCGGCCCATGTACCGAAATTCTTACACCAAATGCCCAAAACTGTTTGAACCTATTCAAAACCCATTATCGCCCATCGGACTCCGAGAAAAGGTTCTCTCCTTTTCTTTGTTTCTGTTCAAATTTCTTCGTTCCATGGGTTTGGATGTGGAGTCTCCGATTTCATACCCAAGAAACCCAACTTCTTATTCAAAGAACCTTTAAAGTCAAGTGGTGGTCAAAGTTTGATGAACAGTCAAAACTGACTGTATCCATCATCCTTAAGTGGCTCTCTTCTTATGGCCACATGACCCCTTCTATTCAAGAAACTAAAGCCCAGTCCACATTCCTCAGTCAAAAGTCAAAGGCCCAGCCTATGTTAGCCTCTGCCAGGACCGAGAAAGAATATTTTAAAGTAATGCAACAGCTCCTCTCTTCCAGATCAGCAACAGCGTCATCAGCCGCCAGCTCGTCATAAGGTGAAGAGCCTTTTATTTCTCTTGGAGATGAAAATGAAGATGACTGCTTCGGAATTTTCACTCCTTTAAAGCATTGTAAATAATTTTATTTACTGCATTACTATTGTAAAAAAAAAAAAAGAAAAAAAAAAGAAAAAGAGTAATTTATTTTCCTGTACATTTCCCTGTATTTATCTTTTGTTTGTCGGACACCTGTCCCCCTTCACTCACTATTCCCATCACGGGAAAAAAGCTGTGTGGTCAAGTTTCCATTATTTCTCTTGTAATTTTCCTTCTTTTGTCAAAGACGTGTGGTCCCTACCCACGTGAAGAAAGCAGCATCCAAAGACTTAAAGAAGATGCCTTCTCCACTTTCCGGATCAAGACAAAGCACTTCTGGTCCACCCATGTGAAGTTTGCATCATTTGAATTATTTGTAAAGGATTTTGGGTATATAGTTCCCATTAACCTTCAGTTGAAGGGATCCGAACGTTTTGAGCTCTCTCTCTCTCTCTCTCTCTCTTTCTAAAGACTCTTTGGTTTGTAGATCAACGAAGACACAAGGAAATCTTTCCTGTCTTTTGATCAAGGATCAAACTATCTTCTTCTTCTTCTTCTTCTTTCAAAGCATCCAAGTTTTCGGATCAACTAAATTTTATGTAAGCATTTGATTTGTAAATTTAAAGTATATTTCAATTTAAGCATTCAAAGTTTGTAATAATTTTAAATTTAAAGCATAGATCTAAGGGTGAATGATTTACATTTCTCAGATCTAACGGTGAATGAATATTTGCATGATCACAGACTGATCTGTATCAGATCTGTCATATAACTTCTGCTACTCCTCTGTGGCATAGAGACCGGATCTTTCCCCACAGTTGTAAACTTCTCTTCTCCCTCCTCCTTCAGAGCACCATTTCTGGGATTCCAGATCTGGTACTGTGTATGAACCCGTAAAGCCTTGTTGCTAGGCCTGCTTAAAACCAATTAAATAACTTAAAGAAAGGTATATTGGCTGGAAACCCGAACGTGCAAGATTAAATAACTTAAGTCTTTGGATGCTGCTTTCTTCACGTGGGTAGGGACCACACGTCTTTGACAAAAGAAGGAAAATTACAAGAGAAATAATGGAAACTTGACCACACAGCTTTTTTCCCGTGATGGGAATAGTGAGTGAAGGGGGACAGGTGTCCGACAAACAAAAGATAAATACAGGGAAATGTACAGGAAAATAAATTACTCTTTTTCTTTTTTTTTTCTTTTTTTTTTTTTACAATAGTAATGCAGTAAATAAAATTATTTACAATGCTTTAAAGGAGTGAAAATTCCGAAGCAGTCATCTTCATTTTCATCTCCAAGAGAAATAAAAGGCTCTTCACCTTATGACGAGCTGGCGGCTGATGACGCTGTTGCTGATCTGGAAGAGAGGAGCTGTTGCATTACTTTAAAATATTCTTTCTCGGTCTTGGCAGAGGCTAACATAGGCTGGGCCTTTGACTTTTGACTGAGGAATGTGGACTGGGCTTTAGTTTCTTGAATAGAAGGGGTCATGTGGCCATAAGAAGAGAGCCACTTAAGGATGATGGATACAGTCAGTTTTGACTGTTCATCAAACTTTGACCACCACTTGACTTTAAAGGTTCTTTGAATAAGAAGTTGGGTTTCTTGGGTATGAAATCGGAGACTCCACATCCAAACCCATGGAACGAAGAAATTTGAACAGAAACAAAGAAAAGGAGAGAACCTTTTCTCGGAGTCCGATGGGCGATAATGGGTTTTGAATAGGTTCAAACAGTTTTGGGCATTTGGTGTAAGAATTTCGGTACATGGGCCGAAATTATTCCACCACTGTTGGAACCAATTTGGAAGGCTTTGAATGGTTATCTTTGAATTAAAGAAAAATAACCATGAATGGGTCTTTTTCGGGTTTTGAATAAAGAAGGTATTAAACCAAGCCTGTTGGTAATCCCAATAGGAGAAAATAAGGCAGTGGTTTAATTGGGCTTTAAAATTGGCTGGGAAAGTCTTGGCTTTATGGAGTGGTTCACCCCATTGGCTTGGACTTAGGACCCTAAGAATAGTGGCCGTAGAGTAGGCCGGCTCAGTATGATTTTCACCAAGAAAGAAATGTTTAAATTTTACTGACTCGGTGATCTGTAAAATACTTTGATAATAAGGCTGGGGTTTTGACAAATCCCATGGTTTGAAAAACCAGCCTTTAGGGAAAAACTTTAAAAGAGATTGAAATGGGTCAGGATGGTAAAATCCATCTTCAATGGATAAAATATTTTGCTAATAGATTTTATCAAATCAAACCGACTTTTGTGAAAGCTTTGATTGTGAAACCACAATTTGGGAAGAAGATGAGCTTTCACTTGGAATAATTACTTTAGAAGAAGAAGGTTTTGTAATTTCTTTAGAAACCAATTTTTCTTCCTCAGGTTTTTGAGAAAAAGTTTTCTAAGAAAGGTTTTGTAAAACAATCATAAGTTCAGGGGATTGAGAAATGGATGTCATCCATTCTTTTACTTGTTCTTCCTGAGAAAGGGCTTTAGTCTGCAACTCTTCTTCCTGGATCATATAGACTCAAGATTTTATGGGCATTGCTGAAGACAGCAATTTTTCTTTAGATGGTTCTTTTGGGAGAAGGTCTTTAGAAGGTGTAGGTGGCATTGGGTCTTTTGCAATCCCTTTGCCTTTGTCTTTCTTTTTGGGCGGCATTATCTGTTCTGCAGAAACTCTCTGGTCAGAAAATCTGGCACAGAATTCTTTTCACCTTTTATAAATTCTATATCAAAATCAAAAACACTTAAAATTGCTTGCCATCTTGCAAAAATTTGTTTAGATGCAATGTTTTGAACATTTTTTTCTAAAACATGTTTTGCAGCTTTACAATCAATTCTAAGCAAAAATTTTTGATTTAGTAAATCACTTTGAAAGTTTGAGATGCATAAAACAATGGATAAAATTTCCTTTTTGATAGTAGAATAATTTTTCTGGCAATCATTCAAATGTGCAGAAACATATTGTACTATCTGTTCTTTATCATGCTCAACTTGTTTCAAAATTCCACCATAACCTAAGTCTGATGCATCAGTTTCTACAACCTTAGGTAATGCGGGATTAGCAAGATACAAACATGGAATGCTTTTAACAGAATTCTTTATTAATCTAATTGCTTTAGTATGCTCATCAGTCCATGCAACAGGATTCTTTTTTAACCTATCATGCTAGGGTTTAGAAATCCTATTGATATTTGAACAAAAATCAAGCACGTAATTTAAACTACCAAGGAATCTCTGCAGTTGGGTTTTGTCTAGGATCTTGTCAGGGAATTTATCCGCAAATGCAAGAGATCTCTCAATAGGAGTGATGGTTCCTTTGGAGATATATTGTCCTAGAAACCTAATCTTTGTTTGGAACAAAGAAACTTTAGAGCTAAAGACTGCTAAACCAGCATTCCTAGTGGCATAATAGAAAGTCTTTAAATGTTTGAAATGTTGATCAACTGATTGGGAGAAGATCAATACATCATCTATATAAACAATGCAGAACTCAGAATAAGGGTTATAAATGTCATTCATAACTCTTTGAAATTCTGAGGGACGCGTTCTTTAACCCAAACGGCATAACGGTCCACTCATATTGTCCAAATGGAACAGTAAAAGCAGTTTTATACCTATCCTTAGGATGGATCTGAATTTGCCAAAAACCAGATTTCATATCAAATTTTGAGAATATGAAGGCAGAGTGTAGTTTTTGGAGCAAATCCTTCTTGTTAGGTATGGGATACCTAATCCATTTTAGGGCTTTGTTTAGGGGCTTATAATTTATGACTAACCTAGGAGTCCCTCTTTCTATCTCAGAATTTTTATTGACATAGAAAGCGTCACAAGACCAGGGAGACCTAGACTTAACTATAAGTCCTTTTGACTCTAAATCTTTTATCTTAGTCCTACAGTGTTGCTCCAATTCAAGATTCATTTGAATTGGGCAGGCTTTTGTAGGTATTTGTCTATCATTGAAACCAGTCTCATAAGGTAAATCTAACATATGCTGTTTCATATTCCAAAATGCAGATGGTAAATTTGAACAAATTTCTTTTTCAATAAGTGCTTTAAAATCATAAATCTTTTTCTTTATAAAATTATCTTGGAGTTGACCTTTAATTCTGTGTAAATTGAGGTCTTTCTTTAAATCAATCAAATCATCTTGTTTTGTTTTTAGTAGAACATTGACTTGATTTTGATAAATGGAACATGCTTTGACAACATTTAAATTCATTGTTTTCGGTTTTTCTAAAAATGGGAAAACAAGTCTTTTATTGTTTGCTTTGAAAGAAATACTATCATAATTGACTTTAAAAGGGGTAATAAGGTTTATAAAAGGAGTTCCTAGTATAACTACATGATGAATATCATTAGTCAAAACAAAGGAAGTTCTAAATTCAAAACCATCATTCTTTATAGAAGCATCAACTTTAGAAGAAATTCTCAATTTTGAATTATTGGCGGCAGAAAGTCTTTCTTTTGTTTTTTCATGAAATCTTCTGGGTACAATATCTTCTTTAATGCAATTTAAATCGGCACCAGTGTCAAATAAAGCAACAGTATCAATTTCCAAATCTTTAGAAAAAGCAATTGTGACTTTAATCAAATATTTTCTAATAGTAATCTGCTTTAAAATGGATAGGAAATTGATAGGTAGAGAATCAATATTGTCAAACCACTGATTTTCATCAGCATTGTCAGACTCTGATTCTGATTCTTTTACCGAATGGTCCTCCAACTGTTTTTGTAGAAGCAATTAGATTGTATCAGAATCAGCTTTTTGCATTTCTTTCAAACTCTTAATTTCGAGTTTGACATCATTGATCTCCTTTTGAAGATCTTGAATAGTAAGAGTCAACTTCTTTGGCTTCTTTTTTCCCAAGATTTTAGTGAGATCATAAGCCTGTTTCTTAACAACAGGAACTTTGGAAGAGGACTCTGCTTTATCACTATGATCGAGAGTTTTTAGAAGTTTATCTAAATACTCTCTTTGAAGTGTAGGGTTAGAAATGTGTTTGACCAATTCAAGAAAAGTTTCTTGGTCTTTAGTCAAAACATTGATTTTCTTTGGATAAGATTCAGATTCAGAATCTGAATCACTAAAAGAAGAGCTATCAGAGTCAATTAACTCGTCAACTTGAAGAGGATCACTGTCTCCAGTCATTGAAGACTTAGAGTCAGATGAATCTATAAGGAGGGATGTTATTTTGGAAAGAACTTCTTCATCAAGGCCAAGCTGATGAAGCTTCTTATTCACTTTGCAGTATTTTGCAGTGTGACCTTTCTTTCCACATTTAAAACATGTTTCTTCCTTATAGTTAAAAGAGGATTTGGTTTTAAATTCTTTTCTCTTAGAAGAGTGTTTCTTTTTATAAGGCCTTGAGGGCTTTTTATAAAAAGACTCTTTTGGTTCTTGAAAAGATTTTCTAAACCTTTTGGACTTGTGATGTTTCCTGTAATTTCTAGAAGAACACTTACCATCACAATTTTTTGAGGTAGATTCTTTGAAAAGATCATAATTAAATTGCTTACAGGAACCACCCAATTCTTGCTTAGACTTTTTAAGCTCCCATTTGAGTCTTTTCTGTAATTTTATGTCCTGACAAATCTTTAGACCTTCCTTATTGATAAAACTGACTAGTTCACCATAGGTGAGCTCATTATAAGGAATTCTATTATCATGGAGGGCTTTAATGGAATTCCTAACCTTTTCTCCTAAAAGGGTAGGTAGTCCTACTAAGAATTTTTCTTTCTAGGTAATATGGTGTGCATCATCCCTTAGAAAGAGTCTGGTAAAGAAAGTGGTTTTATAGGCTTGAAACTCACTAAGCTTTCTACATCTAAGGTTATGAAGAAGCTCGGCATTCTTGTCTCTAAGGTGAGAAGGGTCACCTATAAAATGCAATGATATGGTAATGATGAGGGTAGCAACAGCATCCTGAATAGGATTACCATATTCATCAAGAATAGGTAATTTTTCCTCATCAGTCTGAACAGCATTTAAAATTTCTAATTGTTGCTGACTGGTAAGGAGATGGTCCCACCAACCTTTTAGTTGACCAGTAAATCCTGCAATTAGGATTTCTGCAATTGCCCTATCAGTAGTTCCTGATTAAGTTTTATAAGCGTTTGCAGCCATGGTCATCTGTTGCAACAATCCTAAAATATTATATTCAGACATACCATCTATATTCCACTCATAGACAGAGGATGCATTATACCGAGATTGGTTTAATGCACTTGGCCTATTGTCTATGGTGAGATCAGGAGGAGACCTAGTTGTGGGCAAGGCTAACTCCCAATGAATTTTATTGGCTTTAGGTTCTTCTATAGGTTCTTCTCTAAAGACTTCTGCATCAGAGGTGGCTATAGAAGATTGGTCATAATCTAATACTCCTATCTTGCTAGATTGTGAAGTATCTGGGGCTATCTGGACTTTACCAGCTGATGAAGAGGCTTCAATTCTGTCTAGTTGTTCTCTAATGGCTTTAGCAAAATCTGACTTCGATTCGTGAATAATCTTTTGACTAGTTTTCGAAACCTGAAACGGTTTGAAAATAGATTCTTTAAGCTTTTTCTCTGAATCAGATTTTGTGGGGACAGGCTTTGCTACAGGGGAAACAGTTATGGTTGACTGTTGGATTTGACTTTCTATCCTAGTCAACTATTTTCCTATAGTATTTAGATTGGTATTACAGAAATTATTCTGTTGAATAATACTATCTAAATTTGTCTCTACATCGTCAGACTTATGGATTTTACTATTAGACTTATACCTTTCTTATGGATTTTAATCTAACGTAAACTTCTCTTCTCCCTCCTCCTTTAGAGCACCATTTCTGGGATTCCAGATCTGGTACTGTGTATGAACCCGTAGAACCTTGTTGCTAGGCCTGCTTAAAACCAATTAAATAACTTAAAGAAATGTATATCGGCTGGAAACCCGAACGTGCAAGATTAGATCTGTTCTAAGTCAGATCTGGTCCCATAGTGCAGTTAAATCTGCAACGATCTGGTATAACGACACCAGGTACCAAGACTAATTAAAGTCAAAATAAACCAACTAAAATTGACTTATTTTATTCCAATTATTTATTTGCCCGAATCACTATCGTCCTTCCGGTCTTATTTCCTCCTGGTATATATATATATATATATATATTTATTTATATTGTACTGCCAATATTACCGTTGTAAATAAACGGTAATATTTTCAGCAGCAACACTTATAAATAGACCCTTTTGCAGGCTCAATAAATCACCATAGCACACTTTCTTCTGCTTCTTCTTTTTAAAAATTCTTAAAAGAAAATCTTGTGCTGTAATATTTTAAGGTGTCATCACCCATTCAATTCAACTCATCAACAAAATCATTCAAAAAAAATCCAGCTCAAACACTGCCTAAAAGCCATGGATTCTGAAAGCTCTAACATATCAAGCAAATCAATTGGGCAACAAGTTTATGAACCAGCTTGGAGGAACTTTGTTAATGGAAAGCTCATTAAGGTTTTCAAACCGCATATATCCGAATCAGATGACAACCCTCACAAGCTTTACTATAAATGCATGAACAAAGCAAACTGTGGATACTTCAAGTGGTGGGTTCCAGAAAGAGATGATTTCAACAATGGAGCTGTGTTTGAAGGACATATGACTGCAATTGTGAATGTTGATGCCCTGCATGCTATTGAAGCTAATGTGAAGGAAGTGATGACTCTAGTAAAGATGCTCCAGAAATCTAGTTTTAGTGAAGGGACTGTGAAGCTGATGATGTGCTTGAATATAACATTCTTTATACTCAATCTTCTAATGCTTAAGAATTAACTGCTTATGTAATCCTAACTATGAAAGACTATAGTAAAGTGTTGCTCTTCTAGTGCTTTACGAATGCTATGTATCGATACCTAAATATAATGTTTATGTAACATATCTCTAATAAATGTGCCACAACCTAGCTGGAAGCCTACAATATCAATAAAATCCAGCCCTTGTAATATTTAATTACACTACTGCACTAGCATATGCATAATAAAAGCATAACAAGCAAATAATATAGAACATCAAGCATAATAAAAGCACAAGCCCCTGCTCAAGCTACTCCATAACCGACATCCAATATTCATTCCGACAACAAAACAACAAACACTATAAAAAGCAAAATCAGATCAATAACAAAAAGCATAATCAATAACATAAATAATTATACTTTAACTTATAATTTTATATGCATTCCAGCAGCAATAACAGTATCAAATGACATCAATGGCTGAATACTTTGAGCCTATACAAATCAGCAGCAGCCAATGTATACAGTATACACTGCCTGGTCAAGCATGTGTGTTTATAAGTATCACAATTACAAAATAGACAAAACTCAAACCTATATCTATGGCTGAGTGACAAAAAGATGATGCAACATCTTTATCATTTAAAAGCTTACAATTTAAGGTGATGCATTATCTAATCCCTCAAAAAAATTTGTTAGATGGGATTAGCTTGGCTTCTGCTATCTTCACTCCATAAGTACAACTTGATGTTTTCAATGCTGTTGGATGCATTAGTTTACTACTGATCACTCTTGAGTAAGTTACCCTTCATAATTAAAATAAAAAATAAAAATAAAAATGTAATTTGTGGCTTGTATTAAATCATAAAAAAGGAAAAAAAATTACTCTAACTAAAGTAATGCAGTAACTGAATGTAAGTTAAAGCATGATGTCAGATTACATACCATTTCCATGGACACTATGCTGGGTGAGATCCACAGAACCAGCAGTAGTAGTAGAGCGTAATGGCTCTCCTTTATCCTACATTTTGACAATTAAAAAATGGATTACTATAACACAATTTATAATAAAAGTAGAATACACTAAAATTACAAACAATAAATAAATAATACCTGATGGAATTTCTTTTTCAGAAATTTCTTAGTTATTCCACCTCTCTCAGTAGCTTTACAACTTCTGACATTATGGCCCCACTCGTCGCATTTAGAGCACCTTACGCTTGAGCTCCTCTTAAATGCCTTCTTTTCACCAGCCTCTATTTTCCTTCTTGTTTGAGGCCTTCCAGCAGCCCTTATGACAAGTGGTGGTAACAAATTATCATGCAAAATTAAAGGCCATCTACTTTCATCAAGCACTGGATGCAGCTGGTGAGAATAAGTTTTCTTCCATGCAGTTTTCTTCAATAAATGATGGACATAATCATTCACGTTATATCTCATTGCATCAATGCAACACATGGCATGCTTGCAAGGTAAGCCTGATACATCCCACTCCCCACAATCACAATGCTTCGTGCCTAGATCAACAACACATCTCTTCGAAATATCTTCCATTACTTCAAAGTTTTTGTCATGACCAAATATAACTGACAGTGATCTAGATTCGACCCTTGCTTCCATAACCTTCCTCCGAACAAGTGGAGACAGCTCATCTTGCCAACTGTTGGCCTGCTCACATCTTTTATGTATCAAGATCATAATCTTCCTTCTAATCTCCTCAAGCATTCTCACAATTAGCATGCCTCTAAAGCTACTGATCCAATTATTAAAGGACTCAGACATATTGTTTGTGACATGTGAACACTTGGTTTGTACGGGGAAGCAATGCTTGGCCCAACAGACCACTGGAATTTGCAATAGCCACTTGTGAGCAGCAGGGCTGATACTATGAATTTCAGCCATGTGGTGATTGAAATCAACTTGGTTTGCACTTCTACATGCAGCCCAGAATTCTTTTTTCAGCAACAGACCAGGAAACTTTTGTTTGAAGTTTGAATAAATGTGCCTACAGCAGTACCTTTTCAAAGCCAGAGGAAAAATCCTCTCAAGTGCATTCAATATCCCATTTTTTCTATCACTCATAAAGCAAAGACCCTCACCACTATTGCAGCCTATTTGCTCATATAATTTCTCCATAAAGTAAACCCAAGACTCAGTGTTTTCATTCTCTACTACACACATGGCTAACGGATATATGCCATAGTTGGCATCTACACTGACAGCAGACAACATGACCCCTTTATACAAACCGTTAAGGTGACAACCATCTACACCTATAAATTGTCTACAACCTTCAAAAAACCCCTTCCTATTAGCATCAAAAAACACAAAAAAAAATTTTAAATGGGGATTTACACCACCACCTAACCAATCTTTTTCTAACGAGACTGTTGAACCAGGATTTGAGGATAAGATAGCATTCATATACCTGAAGAGCTTTGTGAAGCTGGCCTTGTGATCTTGACCAAGCAGCTCCAGGGCTTTATTCTTGGCTCTATACAGTCTCTGATTGCAACATTTTATCCTGTAATTTCTGAAAAGTTCTGAGCCAAGCACGTTAATAGGGAGTTGTGTATTAGCTCTGAATAGATGGAGGAATGTGGCTGCAATCCATGTGGAACTTGCTTCATAATTCTCATTGTTTCTCTCACAAGTATGTTCAGGCATGTGAGTCTTGATTTGAAAATGTTTTTTGTTCCAATTTGGACTTGCATGTATCCTCCAAGTGCATCCTCAAGCTGCACAATTAAGTGTGACCCTACTTTTTTCATTCTTCACCCTTTTAAGTCTAAAACCATCCTTTATTGCAAAGACTTTCACAACGTTTCTAAATTCATCAACTGTCTTGAACAATTGCCCAACTTTAAGTACAATGTTTGCACCATCGGGAGTGAACTCAAATCCACTAGAATTTGCCTCGTAGTTGCAGGTAGCTGATACAATATTCTCATCATCACTAGCATTTGAATCTGCTCCACTATCATCAGCAAAATGATAGTCATCCAATCCACCATCCCACTCATCTTCATTACCATAATCAAACTCTTTGTCACTGTCACCAGATTCCAAGCCATCAATATTAACTTCATCCTCGGCTTCATTCGCACTATCAACGACATTTTCAGATCCACCAGACATATTAATGCCACCTTCTATAGAATCTGGTATAGCTTCAAATGAATCTTCAATTCTAACAGTGGCAGTGGAGATTTCAGCATTTAAGTCTGGCAAGGTAAATTCATTTTCTGCAGCAAAATCAAACCAATCGACCTCAGGTTTAGCATCTTGTATAACAGAAAACTTATCAGATGGAGTCTCTTTCTTCTTATTTTGCACCCCCAGAATAGATTTTTTATCTAACTCAGTCTTGATAACAAACATTGCCCATGAGTAATGCTTATTCCTCAGCTTCTTGAATGCATCTTGCAGGTCTGAGTCAGTCTTCAAACTCATATTCAATATTTCCCATGGCAGCAGCACTTCATACCTTACTTCTTTAGCTTCACGTAAAGGCAAATCAAAGCAAACATCCTTCACATCCTCCCATAACTTCTTCAATGTGTATTGCTCTGGAATCACGTGTGCAACATTAACCATTTTACCACATACAACAGCTTCAATGTCCATGTAAATTAAGCTGTAAGTGAAAGCCATTGCATATGGTCAATATAAAATAATAAATGGAAAAGAAAACAACGTGAAATGATTTCATTTAAAATTCATTAATATGCTCTATGTTATAGCTTCTTTAATGCTAATACCACAGCATAATGGTTTATGGGAGTAAAACTCAACAACCCAAAGTACATATGCATTCAATACACTAGTATTCAACAAGTGACAGTTTCATTAAACAATTAAAATCATTTAAACACCTCAACCACCAATCATTTAAGCAAATAAAATCATGCAAGATGATGAGTATATGATGAAATTTGATTCTTGACATCAACTCATGCTATTATAAATGGAAACATGAAATGCTTACATCATTACACATAATGAACACCAAAAAACGGCCTATTTAGTTTTTTCGCAAACAGAAACTGCACTGAATCAGCTAAATCCCTCAGTTCATCTCTGTTGCAGCATTAAAATACCACATTTGCTAGCAAAAAAAATAGCATCTCTGCTCCAGCTCATTGTTCATTATTACCTTTGCTTCTGCGCATTCTTATTTTGAAACAAAATATATATGCACAAACTGAAGCTAACACATAACTCAAACTAAGTATAATGGCCCCAAATTGAGCAATCACATTACAAAGCAAACCGAAACTTATCTTTTATGAACTACATGCAGTAATTACAAAGCTCTTACATTATTATGCAATAACTCTTATCAGTTATTACCCAACAATTTTTTCAACTCAAAACTAACAACCTCAAATAAAAACAACATCTAGCAACATATTCATTAATTAAAACAAACCCATTGTTATTTGTAGTCAACAAAAGCCTTAAGCCACTAATTCAAGCAAGCAAGCTGTATTTCGAAGACTAACCTCTTTTGCGATCCAATTCCAGTCGCGACAGATACTGGCCGCCGGCGATACTCACTTCGTGGAAGCTTTGGACCACTGCATGATGTCATCTTGGGCAGATTTCAGAAAACAAATCAATGATTGCTTCTTCGCCAACGATGAAAATGAAATTGGGTTTTGTTGTGTAAGCTGTGCTTTCGATGAAAGAGTACATTTTTTGAGAAAATTCATTTTCATTTGTCCTCCAGGTAACGATTGTAACTGGGTAATAGTGAGTCCCTCCCTCTAATTCTCAGACATCCAAGCAAGTTTCGTTTGAATTTCGCTTTCATTTAAATTTTAAATGAACTTTTACATGTTTGCCCTTTATACTAACGTTGTATGTATTTTTGTATTAATGTCAGGGGAGGTCCCTGTAATTACGAGGATACTTTCTATCAGACTGTTAATACACTAAACCTCAGGGGAGGTTCCTAAAAACAACCCATAGTAAATTCCCTCGGAAGTGAGGTGAGAACCATCATATTTCGCAATTTTAACCTTCAATTTCTTTTTAATTTTCTCTGTCACACTAAATGGTAAATTCCCTCAGAAGTGAGGTGAGGGCAAGACATAAATTTGACAAAATTTTCTATAGATTATAGTACTTTTGCACTACGAGGCACATGCTTATTTGCATTAATTCATCGTCCTCATGCAAATCATGTCATTACGCTAATTTCTTTCGAAAATGATACGTGATTGCAAATAAATATTTAGAGCATAAACATAGAGACATATTGCTGACATAACATTAAATTAGCAATAAGTAAAAAGACATTGTTTTGCCTATTTTCTTTTATTTTCTAAAAAGAAACAAAGATAATAACGTTGTTTTACTTTTGTATATGTAAGGTTATATCAATGATGTGTCTCCATATTATTATTAGAAAATTTATTGTCCGATTAATTAGAGGTGGGCATTGGATTTGATTTAGGCTGATTTAGAGTACTGATATAGAGACATAATGTTGTAGTAACTCAAATGAAAGTGCAGCAAAATGACATCAATAAGACAATAACGACATTATTTTAACTCTTCAAGTCGGAGTTATTGAAATTTTTAATCCTGCATTGTTGGATCTTTAATTCAACGTTGGGTTTATATATGAATAATTATATATTGCGAACTGTCAAATAAGGTTAAGCCCAATTAAAAGTGATCTATTTAGGTTTTCAATATTATCGGCTTTAATATATCTAATAGGGTGTAGGCCTTTAACATATAGAGATCTAATGGTATTCTAATTCTATGATGGACAGAATTATGAATACCTAATGACAACAGGAGAATGTTGTCTATATAAATGGTCATGATCCCTAGGTTACACGTATCATTCTATTCTCTACTAGCATCCCATTATCAGAGAGAGCAATAAGAAACTTAAAAGATTTTCTAGGAGAACGTGTTGATCTAGAAGGCCAATCACATAACCCTAGAGAGGAATTCAGCATTATGGATTCAAGTACGCTTCCGCATAATCTATTATTAATTCTTAGTGATACAACATGAATATTTCTGGGTTATAGGTGATGGTTTTCACCAAAGGTTTTGTCTTAATAAGAGTTATGTCAACTATGCCTTGACCTAAAGCTAGCAACATTACATTATATTTTCTGTTGCATAAAAGTGGGTAACTACGAATAAATTGAATTGTAAGCGATACATTGGCTTACATCTTTTATTATAATTAAATTTCTTTAATTACAATTTGAAGTAGCTTCTATTACAACTCGTCACATTTTTTAGTTTTAACGACAATCTAATCCCCTCCCCAACTATGTGAGCAGAGTTCGAATCACTGACTTATTATTTTTAAAGCAAGAGATTTTATCAACTCAACTAGTTAGTACCCATTTAATAAAGGTAATCTTGTCATCAACACAAGAAATTTCACCAACCAGCTAATTGGCTCACCTCATAGAAGTGACTTTGAGTTACAGTTGGTACTAATCTCACATACATCAAATAAAAAGTGACTTTTTGTTATTATTTTTTAAAAAAAGTAGGACAGTAGGCAAAATGTAAATGATTCAAAATTAGGTGAACAACTAAATAAAATTGTTTGAAAACCACTTAGTTAAATACCCTTAAAGCAAATAAGAGATGATTTTAATTACAATGATATCAACTTGTATCATATGTATATACTACTTTCCCCAATGATAATTAAATCGCTCTATATATTTCGATGTTATATTACAATCTTTTCAAGTTTATATAGTATACAATATAATATCTCCCCTGCAACGCGTTTTGTATCCAAGCTTTTCCTTAGAAGGCTTAGATGGACCAAAAGGGAACATATACGAATTGATCACAGCGTGTACATCGCAAACCAATTACGAATTTCGTGAATATCTCTAACTAGAAAATATCATTGGACTTCTCTTTTTCAAATCAATTAACGAATATTTTTTAATTATTATGTGCTTGTAAATTACATATAAGTTTTTAAAAAATGGAACATTTTAGCTTAGAACTAAGGAGAGGGGTGGCCAACCAACCTAACAAAGGATTATTGATAAATCACTTGAGATTGATTTCTTCTATATTATTATAATTATTATTTCAATTTCATTTTCATCTAACTAAATAAATGCAAATATGTGCACGTAGACACCGTAAATTGTCTTCAACAAAATAATAGCACTGGTTATATACAAGCTTCCAATTAAATTTTTCATGATGTTACACTAAATGTGTTAGACTTAACTTTATATACTGATAATAGATCCGTAGTTTATTACCTTAGTTATTTGATAAGTAGTTTTTGTGTTAAAAAATTAATGCCCATGCAGCTTAAAACTTAAAATTAATGCCCATGCAGCTTAAAACTTACATGTATTTTTTTTGTTACGTAAATCAATTAACAAATACTACATACTATATGTTTCGTTCTCATACGTGAATGTGTCAAACGGTTAACTAATAGAATTGCTTTTTGTGACGCATTGAACACGACTCTCATATCATAACATTTTAATTTCTATCGATCACTTACAAATATCTTGGCCAAATGTTACTTTAGTCCTTACAATTTGCACAAATTATTCTATCACTCCATATGTTTAAAAATATATATCCAAAAGGTGTTTATCTTCATTAAAATCTACTTAACTATGTATCATCTATTTTTCACTAATTGCATTCATATATATTTGAATTTTAAATTATATAAGACATAATTTTTTATTTTATTATTGAAAAATTAGTTTAACATCTAGAGACAGATCCAAGATCTTATATAAGAACGAGCCAAAGAAATTTTTAGCATATATAATATGAATGAGAAAATATACACTTATGATTAGGAGAGTCATGTGTATATTGAATAATTCATTATTCTTGGACGCTAGGAGAAAATTCACATCAAAATGTATTAAACGTGAGTTAAAGTTGATAGGAGTTCGTGTAAAGAACAAGAGAGAGCCTATAATAAACTGGGGGCTATTATGTTATTTTTGAACTGACAAGTACATAAATATTTTATTTAATGGTAGAAATTCTTTTGCAAAATATTAAAGGTGTTTCAGTTATTTTTTTTTTTACATAAAAGGGCTTAAATGGTATGGACTAAACATTTTCCCCAATTATCTGTCTGTGTTTTTGTTAATTACAAGCATTAAGCTTAACAAACATCTAGAGAAATGGGTCCAATACAAGTATTCATTACATTAGTAATGGTTTTGCTTTGCGCAACTAGTATAGCGTCTCAGCTTCAAATTAGCTTTTATAGATATTCATGTGGCGCAGCCGAGTTTATTGTTAAAGATGAGGTTAGAAAAGCGTTCATGAAGGATAAGGAGTAGACGCCGGTCTCTTGAGAATGCATTTTCATGATTGCTTTGCTAGGGCAAGTATATATACATACAAATTAAAATTATCTTTTTTTTCCTCCTCTTGGTTGATTAGATTAATTATATTGTTATCTATTGATAAATTTGGGGTTGTGATGCATCGGTACTTATCGTCTCAACTCATTCAAACAAATCACAGAAAGACACTCCTGCCAATAAACAAAGTCTGCGAGGGTTTGAAGTGATTGACAACATTAAGGCTAGAGTGGAAGCCGTATACAAAGGAGTTTTGTCACGTGCTGATATACTTGCATTTGCAGCAAAGGATATTGTTTTCACAGTGAGCAAATTAAGCTATTTTAGTTAATTTTCTCATGTGTGCATATAAAATCGTTCTCAGCTGCTGAAGTTCATATGTGATGAAGTACATTCACCCCTTTATAGCTTTGTATAGAGATAACATGCAAATCCTTTTATAAGGCTTTTATAACGCTATTACTAGGTAATTCTATATTTTAGAAGTTCGGACGTCCGCATGCTTGAGAATGTTCGACTATGTTGTAAATGCATGAAAAACCCATTTACAATATTGTAAAAGTCGTATATGTATTTTATTAAAGCACGAGATCCTTTATCAGAAGCGAACTATTCATTTGTATGTATGTATGCATGTATATCAGGAAAAGACGCCAAAAACTTCCACAATGGGGTTTTTACATCACTACGGGAAAATATACGTATATATAATTAACTAATAATATGAGACGTTTATGTGCAGCGTGGAGGACTTGGTTATGATGTTCTCGCAGGAAGAAGAGATGGGAGAGTTTCAAAGGCCTCCGAGGCAACAACAACTGTTAAGGAAGCACACACTGTGTACAAGCATGCTGAATATACTTAGCACGTGTGAATGGAAGCAAGTGGACTGGAGTTAGTTAAGAAGTGAAGTGCCAGCTCAGCAGAAGTTAGTTAGGAATCTGTTTTGATTGTTTCCTTCTGATAAGCTGTAACGAGCTAAATATAAATAGTGTGTTTGTAATCATTGTAGAGTTAAGGAATAAGATCTGAATTCCAGAAGTTTCTCTGTTATTTTCTCATAGCAAGAACAGTTTTCTCACCAACCAAACAAATTAATCAGTGTGATTAAAGTTTTCAAACATGGTATCAGAGCCAAACAGAACTAGCTCTAGCAATCTGCAATCAGTTCCTCGTAATACAACAACTACAGATACAAATCACAACACTCAAATCAATTTTTCTTTTACGAATCCAATCAAATTAGATCGTTCAAACTACTTAATCTGGAGATCACAGGTCTTAGCTTCAATTAGAGGAAATCGTTTGGAAGATTTCATCACTGGAACCAGAGTAACACCAGAAGAACATCTTCTGTTAACTAGAGCAGATGGATCTGCACAACAAATTAATAATCCTGAATATCATATCTGGAGATCACAGGATCAAACTCTTCTTGGCTGGCTACTATCATCAACAAGTGAATGTATTCTAAGTCTTGTTATAAATTATGCAAGTTCATTTGAAATATGGAAAACTCTGGAAAAGAAATTTGGAGTTCAATCTGAGGCTCAAGTTCTCCAGCTCAGATATGAACTAAGTACTCTTAAAAAGGAGTCTCTTAATGTTGAAGATTATTGTATCAAAATGAAGACAATAGCTGATAAACTTGCTAGTGCTGGAAGTCCAATAACAGAAAAGGATCTTATGCTAACTATTCTTAATGGATTAGGACCAGGATATCGTGATATTGCAACATTCATAACTAGTTCACGTATGGAATTTGATGATGCTTATGCACTGCTGCTCACTCATGAAACTAGACTAACACAGGAAGAAGATGATAAGAGTATGTTTAATGCCAATTATGCATATACCAATGCCTATTATCCTAAGGCTTATTATGCACAACCTAGGGGAAGCTTTAGGAGAGGAGGATATACTGGTGGTAGAAATGTTTTCTTTGGCAGAGGGAACATGAGTAATTTTCCAAGAATGTTTAATGGAGGTGCTAGACATAGTTATGGCAGAGGTTATCAATTTGGTAACAATCAATTTGGTAACAATTTTCCTAGTTCTAGCTCGTTTTCAGTGTCCAGAAATTCATCTTCTTTTACTAAGAATGGATCTGTTAATCTAAATGGATCACAAGGAACTCTCAATCATGTGCCTGTACATGCTGGAGAACTGACATGTCAGATTTGCTTTAAAACTGGGCATAGTGCTGATGTCTGTTGGCACAGATTTGTTGAAGATTATGTGCCTGTACCAAGAGGTTTTGGCTGAAGCAAAGCACCAAGAACAGCATATCTTTCAAGTTTTGATGGTTTTGATGGTTATGAACATGTTAACAATGAATTCTCAGCTGATAATTCTGCATTTCGAAGTAGCTATTGCTCTGGCCCTGGCATTGATGCATACACTCCTGAAGCAGCCTTTCTGGCAAATTTTGAAGGGCCTGCTGATGATGGATGGTATCTGGATAGTGGAGCTATTCATCACTTGACCAACAACTTGGAGAACCTGCATGTCAGTGAGGAATTTAAAGGTACTGATCAGTTAATTATTGGCAATGGTCAAGGTTTGTCTATCACTCATGTAGGCAATGCTTTTCTATCATTTAGAGCTTCAAATTCATTACCTATGCATACTAAAATAGCACTCAAAGATATGTTACTTGTTCCCTCCATTACCAAAAATCTGTTAAGCATTTCTAAACTTACAATTGACAACCCTCTATCTGTTGAATTCTGTGGCAATGTTTGCTTTGTGAAGGACATGAAGGGACAAGTTCTTTTACGTGGCCTTGCTGAAAAAGGTCTTTACAAGCTGCTGCTGAGTTCTAATTCTCTTCCTTCATCACCTACATTTCATCTTTGTCAATCTCAGCTGAATAACCCTACCTCTATGCTGTCTGTCTTTCAGAAATGTGATGACTTTACTAAAACCTGCTGTCATTCTGTTTTTAATAAGTGTAATACCAAATCTGATATATTAACCTTGTTACATAGAAGATTTGGTCATCCAAGTTCAATGGTATTGATTCATTTGCTTAAATCTTCAAAACAGTTTAAGGTCTCTCAAAAAGATATCTTGTCTGTCACAAACTCTTTATGTGAGGCATGTCAATTAGGCAAAGTTCATAAGCAACATTTTTCCACCACTGAAATGAAAACAAAGGGAGTCTTAGAACTGGTTCATACCGACCTTTGGGGTCCTTCACCCACTGTATATAGGAATGGTTACAAGTATTATATTAGTTTTGTGGATGACTATACTAGATACACTTGGATTTATCCACTTAAGCTCAAATCACAAGCATTTGAAGTCTTTAAATTGTTCAAGACTCAAGTTGAAAATCAGTTTAATACAAAAATCAAGATGTTGCAATCTGATATGGGGGGAGAATTTAAAGTGTTCACTGATTTTCTCAATCAAAATGGGATTGTTTTTAGGCACTCATGTCCTTACACTCATCATCAAAATGGTCTTGTTGAAAGGAAGCATAGACATATAATTGAGTTAGGATTAACACTCTTGGCTCAAGCTAATCTCTCTTTTCAATTTTGGTGGGAAGCTGTTCACACGGCAGTGTACCATATAAACAGGTTACTAACATCTGTTCTAAGATTTTTATCTCCCTATGAGAAATTGTTCAAACATAAGCCAGATTATACATTTCTCAAATGTTTTGGTTGTCTTTGCTATCCATATATGAGAGACTTAAACAAGCATAAATTTGACTTTCATACTACCAAGTGCATCTTTATTGGTTATAGTCCTTCCCATAAGGGTTACAAGTGTTTAACAAGTTCTGGTAATGTTCATATCCTTAGACATGTCTTTTTTGATGAAAACACATTCCCTTACTCAAAAACCAGTGGTTCTCATTCATCAGAACATCCTTCAGTCTCTGAAACATCAGTATCAAATTTTTCTCAACAACAGATTTACCATCTCTCAACTTTATCTCTATCTAACAGCAGCTTTGAAGATCTTCAATCAGCAGGTTCACCAAGCAATGAACAAATATATTCTGGTTCTGCACAAACAAACAGTCTGCATCAACAAGAGCTTTCACCACATACAGTACCAGAACAATCATTTTTCAACCATACCTTTACAAAACACGACAACAACACAATCACAGAATAAATCACAACCATACACTCCACTACATACAGAACAAAATCAAACCAACAGAATTCCTTCACAACCTTCTCATCACATGATCACGAGATCAAAATTTGGAATTTTCAAGCCAAAGGTCTATACAGCTACCTTAACCAGTAAAAAACCCAGTACAGTTCAAGAAGCTCTTAATGATAAGAATTGGCATCAAGCCATGAGAGATGAGTATGATGCCCTGATGAGAAATGAGACTTGGTCATTAGTACCATTCTCAGATGCCTATAAAATTGTTGACAGCAAATGGGTGTTTAGACTCAAACAAAACACTGATGGAAGCTTAGCCAAATACAAAGCCAGGTTGGTGGCTAAGGGCTTTCAACAAACTGAAGGTGTTGATTACTTTGAAACCTTCAGCCCTGTTGTTAAAGCTTCTACAGTGAGAGTTGTCTTAAGTTTGACAGTAATGCATAAATGGAAGATAAGGCAAGTGGATGTAAACAATGCCTTTTTGAATGGAGAGTTAACAGAAGATGTTTACATGAATCAGTCTGAAGGATTTGTTGATCCACAGAAATCCAGCAATGTATGCAAACTGAAGAAAGCTTTGTATGGCTTGAAACAAGCTCCTAGAGCTTGGTATGACAAATTGAAGAGCTGTCTAATTAACAACTGGGGATTTCATAACTCTAAGGCTGACACCTCTCTGTTTTTCAAGGAAATACAAGGTTCAGTGGTACTTATTCTAATCTATGTTGATGACATACTAATCACAGGACCTAATAATGCAGAATTGGAGAAATTCATCTCAGAATTCAGTAAAACCTTTGCTCTAAAAGATTTGGGAATGCTATCATATTTTCTTGGCATAGAAGTCTCTTATGCTGAGGACTGTGTTTACTTGTCACAAAAGAAATACATTACAGATCTTCTGTCTAAAGCTGATATGCTAAATTGTAAGGGATGTGATACTCCAATAGCTACTGGATCAAAACTTCAAAGAGTAGTCAAGGGATCCTTGGGTCAGTATGTTGAGGATGCAACAACCTATAGAAGTCTAGTTGGAGTATTGCAGTATCTAGTCTTGACTAGACCAAAAATAGCATTTGCTGTGCATAAACTCAGTCAATATGTAACAGCACCAACACTTCAGCATATAATGGCTTGTAAAAGAGTTCTCAGGTACTTAAAGGAAACTGCAGACTATGGATTGAAGTTTTCAACTGATGGAGAAATGAAAATTACAGGTTTTACAGATGCAGATTGGGCATGTGATATTGATGATAGGAAGTCAATTGGTGCTTACTGCATCTATTTTGGAAAGAATCTAATCTCTTGGTCATCAAGGAAGCAGTCAATAGTTACAAGATCAAGTGCAGAGAGTGAGTATCGAGCTCTGGCTTCTACAAGTGCAGAAATAGCATGGCTTCAGTCATTATTCAATGAACTGAACATCAAATGCACTTCATCACCTACTATCTGGTGTGATAATATAAGTGCAACAGAGTTAGCTAAGAATCCAGTCTATCATTCACAAACCAAACACATTGAATTGGATATGCATTTTGTTAGAGACAAAGTGCTAGCCAGGAGATCAATTACATTCCAAGTGAAGAGTAAATTGCTGACATTTTAACAAAGCCTCTGACCTTCATTCATTTCAACTATTTCAGAGCCAAACTCAATGTGCATCCATGCCCCTTGAGTTTGAGGGGGGCTGTTAAGGAAGCACACACTGTGTACAAGCATGCTGAATATACTTAGCACGTGTGAATGGAAGCAAGTGGACTGGGGTTAGTTAAGAAGTGAAGTGCCAGCTCAGCAGAAGTTAGTTAGGCAATCTGTTTTGATTGTTTCCTTCTGATAAGCTGTAACGAGCTAAATATAAATAGTGTGTTTGTAATCATTGTAGAGTTAAGGAATAAGATCTGAATTCCATAAATTTCTCTGTTATTTTCTCATAACAAGAACAGTTTTCTCACCAACCAAACAAATTAATCAGTGTGATTAAAGTTTTCAAACAACAACGAATTTACCTTCGCCAACATTTAACGTGAAACAACTCAATCAAAGCTTTGCAGCTAACGGCTTAACAGAAGAAGATATGGTTGTACTAGCCGGTAATCGTTAATTATTTATTGATTCTTATTAAGTAAATGTTAAGTAATTATTTTCAAAGTAAATTGACCATTTTAAAAATGATACACGTATTGCATGCAGGAGCACACACCATAGGGTGCTCTCATTGCAATTCCTTCGCTGACAGATTATACAATTTCAATGGAACAAAAGAGCGGGACCCTACTTTAGACCCCTTGTATGCAGTTGAGTTGAAGAAGAAGTGCCCAAAAGGCAACAATAGCTCAAACTTGGTGGTACCAATGAACCCAGCTAGTCCAAGCATCACCGATGTCAGTTATGTTGATATTCTATGCAACCGAGGACTCTTTACTTCAGACCAAACTCTGCTTACGGACCCAGCAACGTCGAATCGAGTTAAACAATATGCTTCACATCCTTGGCTTTGGGGAAACAAATTTGCTGCTGCTATGGTCAAAATTGGCCAAATAGGTATTTTAACTGGTCAAGCTGGAGAAATTCGAGCCAATTTTAGGATTATCAAGAGCAAGAAAGCATGGCCTAACACACTTATATATAGTGAAAAACAAAGACTGGATTACAATATTTATTAATAGCAAGATCAAATTGTAATGATAAATCGTCTCATCTAAGATGCTTACAGCCCTGATAAGGATGATGATTGAGCGGGTATTTAAATCAAAATGGATCGGTCTGAAATGGTTTTCTAGCCCACTGCAAGGTTATCAAATTTATATATGTACTGAAAAAATAAAGATTCGACTACAGTATTACAATAGCTAGATCAATTAGTAATCCTAAATCGTCTCCTCCATATATGTTGCTCACAAAATGACCATGGATATAATCATATAAAAATTAGTCTTCTAATTGGCATTTTGTATTTTGATGAGAATCGGTCGATATAGAATAAAATTGTAACCATAACGCATGCGTGAGTTTTTTTTTTTTTCTAATTTTTTTCCTAATAAATGCGTGAGTTTAATTAAAAGACATGCCAAATTGTTCTTTCAATATCTTTTTCTCTCTATTTTCCCCAAACAAATAAAAAAATAAATTCTCTGTCACACTACTTTCTTCAAATATTCTACCAAACATTAAATTCAATTTTATTTCATAATTCCTTTTTATTTTTTCTTTAAAAAAGTAAATTGGTGGTCAAAACTTAAATTAAATTAAATTATTTTTTTATTTCCTACCTTTGTCAGCATGAGCTCGGATAACCAACTAAATAAAACTGCTTCAAAACTACTCAACTAAAACTTTGGAAGTAATTTTGTAATTCTAAAATGCACTGCTAGAAAGTGATAATTTTCGTACAATATATAAGAGAAACCACAATTATTCACCTATGACACTAGGATTTGATCAACATTATAGGGATTATTTCACACAATACAACTACGGTTTACCTACCAAAGCCTATAAATAGAGGCCATTATTCGCTATTACTATAACAACTTTCATGCCATTCGAAAACCCCAAGAGATTTCCTGCAATTACCTTCAAACAACAGTCATTAACCACAATTATTCAATTTGATTAAGAAGAGTTCTTTCTTGATTAAACTTGTCATAAAACCTCATCTTCACCAACAAGTACCCAAAAAGGCCTCCGTTATCAACTCTACCATAATCATAACACTTTTTTATTAATTCACTACAGGAAAACTAACAATAGATGATGAAAAAAGATTATCATAAAGGAGGATGGATAACAAAGAATGTTCTCATGCCACACTAGTGATTGAAAACACATGTGAATCTTATTCTTGAATTACAAATAAAGAAAACAAATTTATAGACCTGACGAAGCCCAAGTCACAGATTCTGGTTGTTAGGCATCTTCCAAAAGGTTCCAGAACACACTAGAACATTCAGGAATGTAGCATAGTGATAGCTTAGCAACAGCACAATAGATTGTAGCTGAAGCTTAGCAAGCACAAATAGTTAATGAAATAGTTATCATTAACGTTTTTCTGAGTAAGCCAGCATGGCATCAGTTTGTTTTAAATTGTACAGTAGTCACTTTATTATTGGTTAGATGTTGGATTTGTTATTAACTGAGTTAGTTTTATCAGTGTAATATAAATACCATACATTATAATCATTTTTAGTAAGTTACATAATACAAAATTTTCTTCCTTTCATTAACTGAGTTAGTTTTATCAGTGCAATATAAATATCATACGTCATAATCATTTTTAGTAACTTACAAAATACAAAATTTTCTTTCTTTCATTCAATGTTTTCTCTAATTTTTCTATTTAAAAACATATCATTACAAGTTTTAACATGGTATCAGAGCCATACAACATGGCAAAATCGAATATTACAACTTCAGCCTCTATCCTTTAGCTTTATACAACCTGTCAAGCTGGATTGAACGAACTATCATATGTGGAAGACACAAGTTCTTACATCAATCATCAAGAATGATCTTGAAGGTTTCATTAATATTGATAAGCCTTGTCCTACTCGATTTCTATTAGAATTGATTGGAGAATCAAGCAAATTTGAGGTCACAGCCACAAGGCGAACTGAAAATCGAGGGTATATTGTGTGGAAGAAGACTAATAAGTTGCTTCAGATCTGAATGTTTTCATCAATGGTGGACAATGTGCTGATAATTGTGATAAGCTATGAGACTTCACAGTATCTTTGGAAAAGACTTGCCGAAATCTTCATATCTCAATGCAAAGCTCATTACATGCCTCTGATGTTGCAGATTCAAACTACCAAAAAAGGATCACTCTCGATTAGTGATTATTTCAATAAGATGAAGAAGATTTCAGATGGCTTAGCCATTAGAGGTAATGCACTCTCATCAAATGAGTTTATTATGCATATTCTTGCTGGGTTGGATGATTCCTATGAGTCATTTTTTACAAATTATTAACTAGAGTTGGGAAAAAAAAAAGGTTATTGTTGAGGAATTGTTTTCATTGCTGCTAAGTCATGAAATTAGACTAGAAATGAGCAAAGGAAAAAGCCAATTTGGTAGTGCATGATATAAGTACAAATTATGCATAGAAAGCACAAAACTACAATAAGCATTAGCAGAAAAATGACCTTTGTTGAAACTATTTTAGCGTCGGCAACATATTTCGCTGACACTTAATTTTAATGTAAGAATAGCCTAATCCAGTGTGATACTGAAATTAGAAAATAGTGTTTGAGATTCTACATTACCATGGTGTCAAAAAAATTTTGATTTTATAACATCACACGTGTAATGATTCTAAGGAATTGAATGAATTCTGACTTTGTGATGTCAACCAAATACTAATGCCATAGTATCACACTGATAACAATACTATGGTATCAATGTTTATTGGAGAAAATATATATATATATATTAAAAAATTAAAAATTAAAAAATTTGCAATTGGCATTTGATTTGAAATATTTATAAGCTACACCATTGAAACATAAAATCAAATAATTATGTTAAACTCATAAGAAGCTTATAATTTACAACAGAAGCTAAAAGTATCAATAATCAACATTACAAGTCTTTGAAGTTTGCAACCAACTTTAATTGCACAACCTTTGCAAGCATTCCATGAGGTACGAATAAGTATAAGCTTACAAGGCTGCATTAAGAAGAATTAAGTGAGAATCTTTTGTTTTGAAAAGTAAACAAAAAAATGAAGAAAATTAAATACCTAAAGTCAATTTTGAGGCAATGTATAAAACAATTTAAATTTGGAAAAAAAATAATAGAAAATTTCAAGTACCTTCAGTCAAAAGACTCATGCATTTACAGAGTGATTTGAGTTTTGAGAATGGCAAATATCAACTACATAGATAATAAATTTTTAGCCCAAGAGTAATGATGCGTTTGCACGAGTGTTCTCAAAAAAACTTAAAATGTATCCACCAGCCAATTATCGTATGCATTATATCACGCACTCCACTGTAACTTCACCATCTAGAATAATGGAAAGAGCTGATTAAGTATTCATGGATTGATTAAAGCAATGTGAATGGCACAAAGGTTAAATAATTACGTAAGCCTCATCAGCAAGACAGACGGCCAAGTTCACTTGAGCATTAGCTTAGAGTTTAGGTTCTTCTAAATGTGCAAAGAAAATGTTAGAAACTTGTGCAGAAAAAACCTTTATAACTAACACATTTGAATCTATGAGAGGAATAAAGACATTATCTTGTACTAATCGATAAGAACAATTAGGCACAAAAACTATAGTCACCCTTAGAACATGAGCTATTTAGATGGAAAGAAATTTATCCTTTAGCCTCTTAGTCTTGCCCTTCCCACATAGTTCGCCCATGCCCTGGTGTTTGGTCTTCCATGAACAAACAACTTGCATCAAGAAGCAACCTGTGTAAGAAAGGCTAGTAAAAAAAGAAAGCAAACAACGAGATAACAATCAGAATATGGTGAAATGTTGTCATCATTGATCCAATCATAAAGTCCAATTTTTTTATTTTTTATGAAGGAAAAAAAATTGCACACAGATAGGTTTGGAGTCCCCTCGGACATGGATATTGAAAAAGCCTTTTTCAAGAGCATATTTTAAACCCAAAATCAAGCCTCGATATTCAGCAATATTATTTGTTACTATGGCCACGCCTTCTCGCAATTTACAAATCTGTTAAAAAAAAGTTAAACAAATAAATATGTTAAAGAAATGAACTAGTAACAATAATAACCTGACTGCATACCACACTTCCATCATCAACTCACAGTAAAGTAGCTACACCAACCGGTCCAGTATTTCCCTTTGATGACTATCAAATTCAATAACACAGGAAAGCTGCAAATAAATAACCAAATTGTAACTAGATACTTTGTTAGAGGGCTGCTGTCAAAAGGATTTTAGCATATTTGAAAGGCATTGCCGACAATTCTTTATGTTATCAAGGAGGTGATTAACGCTTAATTGGATACACAGACGCCGATTGGGGGAGTCGACCTTGATGAGTGCAAATCAACCTCAGGATATGTACTTCTACTTAGTCGCAGTGTGATCTCATGGAGTACCGAGAAGTAAACATGCACAGCTCTATCTATTATGGAAGCAAAATATGTGGCGTATTTAATTGTAGTAGAAGAGGCTGTTTGGCTTAGGCATTTCTTAGATGATCTTGAGACTGTTGCTGGTCATGATAGCCAAGCAGCCATATCCTTTACCAAGATGTGAAATACCACAGTAAGTCTAAACACATAGAGATTAAGTACAACTATGTGAGTGATATTGTGGCAAAAAAAGAAGTGTTGATATCAACACACTTCATGATTGCAGACCCATTTACTAAGGCCATGATACGAAATGTTTATCTTACACATAGCCGATCACTAGGATTATGTAGATTATGAAAGTTGTACTTGATGAGACATTGTTCATTAATTCTTTGGAAATTTTTGTTTATGCAATAAAATTTTGATCTATTTCCAAAAGATATTAATTAGCATGATTACACACATACATGATTTTTAAAAGAAAAGTATTCAGGTTTTGATCGAATTTCTTACACAAGCAGTCACCTTAGTTGCTAAAAAAAGCAAACTGGGATGAGACACAAGATTAAGAGAAAGTACTAGGTACATTCTTATAGAACTTATATCTTGAAAATGTCGCCTTAACCAGGTCAAAATGAGAACTTGATTAAGCCAAATATTGGTTCATTTGGCACCTTATGAAGGTGAGCTTATTGAGACTCGAATTGGGTAACTCAAATAGCAACTAATTTTTATATATGTATAGGGAATTATTAGACATATGCTCTTATACAAAGAGAATTTATTGTGACGCATGATTCATATCATGCGTGCTTTATTGACCAAAACGAAAAATAAGTAAATGAATCCCTACTTCCTCATTGTGTAAGTTCTTTCGAGGAATAAAAAAGACCTCGATAGTTATCTTTAGTCACCATCGACTATATCTTGAAGGAAAAGACTGATGTTAGCTACTTTAGCATGTTTTTTTCTATGACCATGAGGTTATGCGGTCTATGAAAGATTGAAACATGTCTAAGAAAGCAGGCAATTTAAAACTAGAAGATATGAGTAGGATGGGAAGATTTATTCTCAGTACATCTGACTTATGCATTCACCGGTCGACCAGTTGTATAATCCACTTAAGGATGAATACAATTGTGAATACATGGAGTGCGTAGTGTCAAAAATAATTTTTGTTGACGAATTAAATATGTTTGTACTGATGTAATGGATAATAAAATCTAGGATACATGATAAACAAGTTATTTGAATCTCTTGCAAAGAGTATAATTGAGATTTTTAGCTTTCCAAGCTCCAGTTTGCATTGTTCATGGGTCACACATTGCATTTGCCCATATTATATTGTTGTAGTGGTTTTGTGCCCAAATACTCAACTCTCATTACTCTGGTTACTCGGTCATCCCATCACGTGCGAGTAGGAGATGTTAGATTTAGGCAACCATGATGGGTTGACTTTATCCAATGTAAGAGATAAGTTTAATATTGTATAACTTATCTAGGATTCATATAAGATAGACTTAGAGTTTTATTTGGATCCTGATAACATAAGGTGTGGCTCATTCAAATAACCTAGGCAGTTTATTTGAATTAGACTACGCTTATTATACCATATAAGCACTGCATAAGTGAGTGAAAACACGTATAATAAGAATCAGAGTAATTTCAAAAGAGAGTGAGAGAGGAAGGGAATACAAAGCAATGGGTTCTTGCTTCGTGAATTTAGGGGATTTTCCTACATGATAGTCCTTCGACCATCAGTGAGATAAGCTCATTGCGATATGTTCCTGAAGATTCCGAGCAATTAGTTCCTGCTCGCTGTTATCTGTTTGTGAAGGTTCCTAGCAATCCATTTTTAGAGATTGAAAAGAAATTATTGGTCGCTCAAATTTGTAATGATTGGTTTCCGCATCAACCAACAAGGTATGACTTTGGTTGATAAAATAAAGTTGCATGATTGATTTAGAAAATCAATATGTGGTATAATCATTTGAGTGAATATTAAATAAAATAAGGATACATAAATAATCCTA
Organism: Murraya paniculata; assembly: GCA_030449075.1. Lineage (NCBI taxonomy): Eukaryota > Viridiplantae > Streptophyta > Magnoliopsida > Sapindales > Rutaceae > Murraya > Murraya paniculata. The sequence continues at coordinate 126,611 of JAEVFN010000041.1, forward strand.
TTTGCATATTCATTAGAAAATTCAAATTTGGATTTGCCATTATAGTAGTACATGTTGATGACAAAATTTTAATTGAAATTCCCAAAGAGCTTCTAAAAGCTACTGAATATTTGAAAAGAGAATTTGAAATGAAAGATTTAGGGAAAACAAAATATTATCTCAACCTATAAATCAAGCATAAAGCTAATGGAGTACTTATCCATCAGTCTGCCTATGTTGAGAAAATATTGAAGCACTTCTTCATGGATAATTCTTATTCATTAAGTAATCCTATGGTGATCTGATCCCTTCATCCTAAAAATGATCAATTCTACCTTAAAGAAGATAATAAAGAGATATTTGGTGTAAAAGTACTATATCTAAATGTTATAGGTGCATTACTGTATTTAGCTTGTTGCACTAGGCCAAACATTATATTCTCAATGAACTTATTGGCAAAATTTAGCTCTACACCAACTTGAAGACATTGGAATGGTGTTAAACATGTTTTTCGTTATCTTCATGGAACAATGGACTTAGAATTATTTTATCCAAACAAGCCAACACAAAATCTGGTCTTGTGGTTATGCAAATGCAAGTTATCTTTCAAATCTTTATAAACTCTTTCACAGACAGGATATGTTTTTACATACAATAATACAACAATTTCATGGTGATCTACAAAGCAAACTTTTGTTGGCAACTTTTCTAATTATTCAGAGATTCTTGCTATACACGAAGCATGTAATCTAACTTCTATTATAGACATTGCAACAGTAATATTTGAAAAAAAATACAACTTGTATTGCATAAGTTAGAAGAAGATATATTAAGGGAGACAAAGCAAACATAGAGGAGGATATATCAAGAGAGATATAACCAAATATATCTCACCAAAGTTCTTATATACTCATGAGCTCGAGCAAAGGAAGAAAATTGAAGTCAAACTGATATGCTCCATTGATAATTTTGCAGATCATTTTGCTATAGCATTGCCCACCTTCAACATTTGAGAAGTTAGTCTTCAACATCATCATATGTCGGCTCAGTAGATTATCAAATTTGTCTGTTTGAGGGGGAGCATTTCATCAGGGGAAGCATAAATATTTAAGATAAGAAATTCTACAAAAACTAAACACACTACACTCTATTCTTTTTCCCTATGACCATGTTTATCCACTGGTTTTTGTTGGTTAAGGATTTTAATGAGAATTATTATAGCACATCAAGTGCTATTTTATTACTGTCTTAAAAGTGGTGGACATTCAAGAGAGAGTGTTATGTAACAGTGGATTTACCATAATTTTAGTGTAGTTTATTTATGGTTTAAATTTAATAAACCTACAATTCATTGATTTTTTAAATAAACCTGATATAGCTTTTCTTTATAAATAGCCATGAGATTGTAAGCGAAAGACATCTCATTCTTATTATCTTTATTCAATATAATGAAAGATTTAAGAGTCTATAATTTTCTCTCTTAAATTTACTTTCTTGTTAATTATTATTACCTTATTTATTAAATATCATTCATAAATACTTATAATTTTCATTTGTATTAAACAGACAAAAAAGAGAAGGTATAAATTTACTAACCACGTAGACCACAAAGAAAAACCAAAGAGAACAAAAGGAAATTATGGAAAACAAACAAATATAACATTCCAATACATAGATTTAACAAATATTACTATTATTGAGAAATTATGAGTATTCAGAAATCAACCTTTAGTCTTGGATCAAGACAATAAGGGTCCATTTGCGATTGAGATTCAACAGTTATAGCTTCAAAGCTACAGCACTAAAGTGTTTAGTAAATATTATCAGTTGTCATGTGGAAAACTATGTTTATATGATTTTTTATTTATATGATGAAAATCTATCATATTTTTAATAATTTTGTCAAAATTATTATTTAAAAATTATATTTACTACATACTATTAATTTTTATTTCATAGTTATAATTTTTTTTTACAGCAACTGTAGCTTAAAAGCTACAGCACTTCAATTCTAAATAGGCTATAAAGCACATAACGATTTTGCATGCAAGTTTCTCCAAAATTTTGTAGAGCTCAAAACCGTTAACAATTAACAAAATTCCAAAAAATTAACTCTGTTATCAATGAACTTAACTAATTGTCATGCCTTAAATAGCTAGTGATAAAAGTGCTCATTCGATAGCAGTGTTCAATTATTCTCACAACGTTTGGTACTAAGATCTTACACGCTGAACCATGAATCGCGTTCTATTAATTATCAATTCACTTTTGGTGTCAAATTAAAGCCTACAAGAATCCCTTATATTTGATTTCTACTATTCCCTTAAAAATTCGTAGGTTCGGCTCGGTTTCAAATTGATTTTAATTCTTGTAAATAACTTAAAAGTCAGTTTATAGAAAAAACTGAATTTTTAGTTTGATTTTCAGTTCACTCTAAAACCAAATCCTAAAATTAAAACTTAAAAGGGTATTTATTAGAAACCTCCCATAAGGTTTAACGTATTCTCAGTTTGATAGATTATATTCGCGTATTCTTAAATATTTCTCCTGACATTAGGGTTGGTAAATTAAGAGTTTAGGCTGAGTTTTTTCAAGCCCAAGCCCATTAGAGTAGAGGTGAAAGTGCCGTGCCTGGGCAGGGCCCACTATGCTGGACTTAGACTTTTACTTATTTTTAAATTTTTTTAAAATTATTATAAATTTAAAATGAGTTAATAATAATTAAGTTGGTATAATCAACAATAAATGAAAATTGATATTTAAAATAAAATAATAAATAAAAAATACAGCAAATAAAGTTTAGAGATTTAATTTTTTAGTACTGAATTTTTTTAATTTAAGCACTCTCTTTATTAATTAATATTTAAAAGAGAATTTAATATTATAATTTAAAATTTTTTGATTCATTATATTGGGTCCGCCTATGTTGCAACTGTGGTATCGTACCATAGTTTTTGTCCTTATCCAATGTAACCATTGGATGATTGAGAGCTTAATCTAACGGCTCAAATTATTTTTTAATATTTGAAGCAGCAACTTACAACTGTTGGAGTCGGTTGCGCATTAATTTAATATCATTTGAGTGAGCGCACCGTCGGAAAGTTTCTTAGTGCTCGAGAAGTTTCTTAGTATGGCAACAATGGAACTGATTTCATCTCAAATCGATTTGAAGACAATAATTGAAAAATTACGCTCGCTGTCTTCCTCTTCTTCACTTGATCTCTACTCTTCACTTCTTACTCTCACTCTCACTATGTTTACAACTCAGTAAGTACAATTACAAACCATGAAATGCCATTAACAATTTTCATTTGCTTTAGTCGTGTTTGTTTTTTGTTTAGTAAGAAAGCCAAAAAAAAAAAAAAAAGCATTCTGCCAGGTCCTTGATGAAATGGTTTCAAGTATTTGACGGAATTTTTGTTTTTGTGATTCATTTAGGGTTTGAATTCAGGCTCGTACAGAATCGGATCTATTCGAGATTCGTATTGGTGCTGAAATCATATGCTTTGAAGCCGCGGTTGAGATTAGAAAGCAAGCCGATGATCACCAAGCTCTGACAATGGATGCACGTACGCTCGACCTTGAGAACTCAAAGCTGGTTAGAATCTTTGCTGATCTCTCTAGAAATTACACGAATCTTATTACTAAACCTACATATGGGGCTGTAATGGAGTCTGATTCTCTCACAATTGATGATTCAACATTAAGACAGTTTGAAAAGGAAGTAAAAGAGAGAATTAAATTAACTCGCCAAATAATTACGGAGGCCTAAGAGTCTGATAATCATTTGAAGATTCAGAAGTTAAAAGACACTTGTTTTGCTGTGAATAAACAGTTGACTAACGCGAAAAAGCAAGGAGCTTTATTTGAGTTTGTTTGCTGCGAAATCGATGCCTAAGAGTTTGCATTGTTTGGCTATGAGGTTGATGGAAGAGCAAATTGTTCTTCCGGAGAACTATAACGATGAAGGGAGACCCATGCCTGCATAATTTGAGGATCCCAAACTTTATCATAACACTATTTTTTTTGGATAATGTGCTTGCAGCTTCAGTGGTAGTGAATTCAAGTATTAAGAACTCGAAGAAGCCTTGGAAATATGTGTTTCATATTGTGACAAATAAAATGAATCTCGGGGCAATGCAGGTTATGTTTAAATTGAAGGATTATAATGGGGCACATATAGACACGAAGGCTGTCGAGGATTATAAGTTTTTGAATTCATCACATGTCCCTATGTTGAGGCAGCTGGAGTCTGCTAATTTGCAAAGGTTTTACTTTGGGAACTAGCTTGAATTTTACTTCGGGAACTAGCTTGAGAATGCTATGAAAATGCTACTAATATGAAGTTTACAAATCCCAAATATTTGTCGATATTGAATCATTTGAGGTTTTATTTGTTCAAGATGTACAAAAATTACATAGGATTTTGTTCTTGGATGATGATACTGTGGTACAAAGAGACCTAACAGGGTTGTGGAAGATTGATATTAATGGGAAAGTGAATGGGGCAGTAGAGACTTGTTTTGATTTATTTCATAGATACGTGCTATGCTACTAGTGAAAGAGTGACACAATTAATTTACAGTGGCTACAAGCGACATCCCTATTCTTGGGATGATTTTCCTACCCTCAAGGACATTTTGGACACAGTAAGTCTCATATAGTGAAATATAATTGAACATCATCTCACATCAAATCACATCACAATAACTTGGCCCACTTCACTTCAGTTTATTTGTATCTACTATCTAATTTGTTTGTTTACCTACTTCTTGAAGGTTCTCAAAATGCTTCCTGGGAGTAGATTTAACAGCTTATTATTGAATAGGTATAAATGTGGCAAAGACTACATAGGTTGGCATGCTGATGATTAGAAGCTTTATGGATTCACTCACAAGATTGCCTCTGTTTCATTTGGATGTTAGTGTGACTTCTTGTTGAAGATAAAGCAAAGTAAAACGTCCTAAGATAGAACTGATGATGAACTTGTGAGCAAGCATTTGAAGAAGAAATGCAACTTGGATCAGCACTCAGTCATACTAAAGCATGGATCAATGTTGGTGATGAGAGGCTACACAGAGGGGGATTGGATACACTTGGTGCCTAAGCGTGCAAAAGTAGAGGCTACTTGAATCAACCTCACTTTCAAGCATGCTTTGCAATAGCTTGGGTCCTGTGATTAATGGAAAATTGTAGCTTTTTTTTTTTTTTGTCGTTTTGGGTCCTGCGAATTAGGCATTAGAAAATTTCACTTTTGAGACCATTATTAATTTTACATACTCGGTTCCCTTTTCTTTTTTCAATAAATTAAATATTTTCTAATATATAGATTTCAAACATAATGACAAATTATCAAATTTTAACATCCTCGAAATAACCACAACAAATAAGTATCAAACATGCTTATTCCAATTTTACAAGACAAATCAAAATAATTATAAGTCTTCAATACAAACTTACAGTAACTTCTCAATCGCAATATAGCTTGTCCGAAACCATCATCAAACTCGCAATGGCTTGTCCAGAACCATCACAAAACTTGGAACCGTCACCACAGATGCACATTCTAAGATTCTTCATAATCCTATAATAATCTGAACAAACAAAATGAAAACATGTTTTAACAATTTCAACTTAGTAAATACTTGATTTAATAATATACATCACAACTATATAGCTCTACAGCCCCTAGATCTATACAACCCCTATATCTGTCTCAATCTGTAGTTCGTCATCAACAATCTTGGCATTTGCTGCATAGGTAGATGCCACAAGTAAAGAATAAATACAAATGAAAATCAAAATCAACAACTTATCACTATGTTAAATAAATAAAAATATATAAATTACATTGTAAACCATATACATCCACAAATAGCACGTATCCATTATCCAACTTTTACTACACATCAAAGAATCCAACATGCTTAGATGAACCTCGAGATCTTAATTACGATGCTTATTGGACTCATTCAATTATATTAATGTTGCTAATTCAAAGGCACATCCACCAATCAATAAATAATTCATAAACTAATTTACAGCAATTAACTGATGCTCCAATGCATCCATCCGCATGTACATAAAAACAATGAATCATAATGGATTTCAATTATCAGCTTACAGGTCGGTCAGATAAATATAGTTCCCAGTTAACCAATAGTAGTGATCTCTTTCGTTCAGCTACATAATTTTATTTTCTCGACACTGACAATCAAGCCCCTGGGAAAAAGAAATATAATTCGTCATTCTTGTATTCTAATAAATGAAACATGCATATATAAGAAGAAAAAAAAATAACAAAACATTTAAATATACCCAGACAATCAAACAACTCATTCAAGGATTAAATAATAACTCAATCGATGTACTTGGATGCACTTTATAGGTCCACATCACTGGTGATGGGGGGCATGTCGGGATGGGGATCAAGTTTTTTTTTAAAAAAAAAAAACTATAAATACATGAATGCCCTCTTTTTTTTTTCTTCACAAATTATAAAGACCGGATACATAGCACTGAAAAAATAAATTTTCTCAGTTTTCAAATAAACACTTCTATACCAATCCTTGGATAAAAATTTTCAAGAATTTCTTGCAACTATTATCTTGGTCAAATTGATAAATGTATAATGCATGCCAAATAGAAACAAAACAAAATCGCATAAAATTTGAACGAGCAAGCAAAGTAGATATACCTCCCTGAAATATGGTTAAAGGTTGAAACATAAATATTATGCCATTTTTTTTCAATATATTCTTCAATGATCAAACTAACAAACTATATGTAGCTAATTAATCATGAGTAATGAGGAGCCCCTGTGGATATGTAGTGGTTCAAAGGAAAAACAAGGCATCTGAACAAAGTATGAGCCACCAAAAACAACTAAAACTGTTTATGCTACTTCATATTTCTTTCTTTTTATATACATACTGAAAAAAAGGATTACATTGTGGATGATTACCCTAGTGCTCAAACCCCTTTAATGAATTCAATTACAACTTATCTTTAGCACCATTTCACCCTTCACAATCAAAGCATTTTCAACAACAAACCATGTTGTAAATCCACTACAAAATGACTCACAAATCACAGAGCTACAAGAATAGACCCAGGTAATTGGTTTTCTCATATTTCATTGAAACTAACAAACATAGCATAATATGTTAATTTTCTTCCAATGTCTGTAAATAGCCCAACTTTATAATACCAAGAACAGCAACTGCAACGATCTATAAATAAATAAAATAGAATTACCCGTTCACTGAGAGAAATCGAAAGTAAGAATATTCATAAATTCATCACGAGATTATCAAAATCACAAGCACCCAAATATCCAAAATGATTTAAGATTTAAGAAAAGAACATGAAACCTTCCATGCCTGATGAATTTATCAGAATTCCCCTCTCTCTTTCACAAAATTTTCTTCTGTTGGTTCAACAATTTAAACCCATTAAACCAAATGCAAAAGTGAGATCTGAGAGTGTCGGTGGAGCTTCGTCTTTTCCTGTTGGACGCGACATTCGGGAACGGCAAGCTCCGTTGGCGACTTCGAGGTGGGGATGAGTCATCGCGAGTTTACATGTGTGCAGCTGATAACATAACCGTTCATTTTCACAAGGCTGAGCAACCATTCGTCAGTTTTGTCTCTAGTAGGATTACCTTTTCTAACCGACTTATCCAGTTTGCTTTGATACAATCGTGGCCATCTCTTGTACGTAGGATCTCTCACTTTGAAATTTAATGGTCAGATTAAATAGAGACAAAAATTGTGGTACGGTACCACTGTTGTAACATAGGTGAGTCCCATTATTCATATATAAATTAAGTATTTAAACTTTTTTTTTAATTTTTTAAATTTAAATTTATTATTTTAATTTATAAATTTATTTTCTTTTTTTTTTAAATAAGGGCCTCAACTTGGTCTGGATTTTTTTTCCTAAACTTTTGTCAGGTCCTCGAATAAAAGACTCGGACCAAAATCTATAGAAAAGATTCAAGCAAACTTGAAATTGTCATGCTGGGTTCTGAAATTTGTCTCAACTTTGTAAATGTCCAGTGGGTAAAGAACAGAGGCATGCTTTACCGAGCAGACATTAACACCTACCAAAAAGAAAAAAGGGAAAATGGTCATCTCTTTCCTCCATTCAAATCGCGACTTTCATCGTCGACCCACAAACAAGCCCAGTGTTTTCGAGCCATGAACGAGGTATGAATCAGATTATTCCCGTGCATGTCAGTTTTATTAGCTGAAATTATGAAATTTGGTAAAAAAAGAGTAATGGTTCTCGAAATTTTTTTGAGAGTGCTTCTGTTGCTTCCAATTTTTTTCCATCGATTAGTGTTAGTTGTAGGTGAATGATTGCTACGAATGCATGTTCGCTTGTGACTGATTGAAAATGGCTTGTGATTTGTTGTGTTGCCGAGTGATTAATCGAAAATGGCTTTGAAAATTTTTTATTTGTTTAAGGTACTGCTGCTGATTATTGAATAGGGATTCATGCTAGTTTTTGTTAAATTAAAGATGGGATTATTTTTTAGGAGATCTGCAAAACCTTCTCCACTATAGATTTGGCTTCTGGCATACCTGCCTGGCTGAAGATAATTGTTTATATAGTCATTGCTGCCTATATTAGTCAGGAATATTGACTAGGCAATGTACTGGATCAGAGATTGGTAGGATTTTGGAAAATTGGTTGTAAATGCAGCCTGATTTTGGTCTCAGATAGTGTGATCTGTCAATTAAATGTTATCCTTGCTCCCTGAAAATAGTAATACTTAAGTCAAATCTTTTAGTAATGTAGCTTCCAAATATTGAGATCATTCATTTATGGATTGGAGGACACAAGTTAGTCTTAGGAGGTCTGTAGAAACTGAGATAAGGTTTTTGGGTCATTGGCCTTGTCTTTTCTGCGCTATTCAGGTGTATAGAACTGAGATAAGAAGAAGGCGTGTTCAGCCACTAGCCTAATCTTTTTCTGCACGTAATTACTTATATGTACTACTGCTTTATATGTTATACTAGTCCTACCGTGCACGAATGTGATTGTTTTTCCTTGTACTTTCAAAAGTTTGTCAACAATAATACTGCTCTAGTTGCTGGCCTCATGAGTCATGAGTTAAATTATAATAAATGCTGAGTTAAATGGTGAGTTAAAATGGAAGAGAAGTATTTCTATTGCAAGCACTAAGGGAAAGATTATGCAGCTCCTGTAACTTTATAAAATAGTTAAACCAAATAACATACAATGAACTGAAAATATGGAACTTATATAATGTGGCCCAGTCTCATCAAGAATCCTAGCTGCAGTAGATGCATAATTTAGTCCCTTCATGATGTTTTTACCTTTAGATCTGTTAAGGATACTTGATTTTGTTTTTAATTTTGATCATGGTATTTAGATGTATTGGGTTGAAAAAATTGTCATGGTTTGCAGCATTCTTTCTTACTGGAGCAGTGAGTTACGCAGTAGGATGCACTTGAGTGCTTCGTTTTAGCTGGTTATCTGTTATAATTCGAGCAAAATATGCTTCAACAGTAAAGAAGCATCACATGGCTTCACTGGTTCATGCTCTAAAACAATGATGTAGCAGTTATTGAATGTGAAAAAGTAGATTAATCTAGGACATAGAAATTGTTTTGACCTCGTGATTGGCATTAATGTTTTGTCAGTAAGTTGTTGTTAAATTAAAGATGGAATTGCATGTTGAGGATAGCTTGAAGTGTGTAGTCATTCTGCTGTAAAAAATGACCAAATTTGATTTGTTTTCCCATTTTTTTGGGTTATAATGTGGAGTTTACATGACTTAATTTGTTAAAGACTTTGCTTGTTTCGAACATCTACTAAGTCATTCTCATTGTATCATTTCTCAGCCTTATTTACATGGATGAGAGAGGACAGAGCTCAGGAGCCCAAAATCAGCATGAAGCACCTGCTGGCACTGCAAATAGAACACAGGAGATTGTCCGTGATAATGGTTTGATTCTGCTACTTAGTTCCTCGCTTTTTTTTCACTCATTTCTAAACTATAATATACCTGCTAATACAAACTTTTTATCATTGAAGGACAATTAACCCAATCCTAGAGAGCTAGTAGAAAATGAATCCTGCAGTAGCAGCTTTGGTGCCAAGGAATTTTTTTGTATGGTAAAGACAGAGCCAACAATCCCATACTACAAATTTTTTGGAGGGATGAGATGATACTTCACCATACCTATGTAGGCTTTAAATTGTATAGATATATCATCTTTGGCTTAACCATTTAGATAGGTTTGAGTCTTTTTGTTTATTCTTGTAAATTGTGAGATATGTATCAAATTATACCATTAAGGGTTTTTAGTTAAGCCGTTGATAGTTCTGACCTTTGCAAATTGCTTAAAGTTGCCTTTTTGTAAATATGGGCTGCTATTGGTGTTGTATTGGCTATTTGTAAGACAGCTATTGATGACTATTTAGACTTATGTCGCCGATGGATATCATTCATATTCAAATATCACATTACTACATTTGGTTGCTTGATGTTTTTTATTTCAAATTTATGTTGTCGATGAATTGGTTACAGGTTATATAGCCACTGCTAATGCCAATATAACCATTGAAGACCGGTAAAAATGGGAGTAGCAATTAAAGTTGAATTTCAAAAGTTAACCTTTATATTTCACATCTTTTTAAAACATAAATAATCAAATTGTTTGTGTCATTCATCAAAGTCATTTTGGAAAGTATCAGTGGTGATTTGATATTTTTATTGATTTCACATCCCTTGGCGCCAACACAAACATGCTGGTACTAACCAGCAATTCTTTATTTTCAGTATACAAATTTTTTTTTTTTTTTAATCATGGGTATTTTGGTCATTTATCATGCAACAAACGGTCAAAGAAACGGTAGACTAATGTATACTAATGTCGGGAGAGGTACCCGTGAGTACGCAAATACAATCTATCAAGCAAACCAATACTATTGCACAGCCACCTCTGCTCACCCTTGCCGTTGCCATTGTCGTCAAATGAAGCTAATTCAGCTTACTGCACGCGACAGCTCCTAGCTTCTTCTCACCGCGCAGCAGCTTCTAGCCGACTGCCGTTTTGCCTGCATCACTATTCGTGGTAAATTGTGTGTGCACCGTCGCTGTTCAGTGTTCTCCACCCTGAGTGTGTTATAAATTCATCACAATTCTTCCTAGTTTATTACATAAATCTGTCGAAACTTATTAAATCTTAGATGCACTGTTGTCATGTTATTATGTGATTTCTCTATTGAAGTTTAAGTTTTAATTGAAATTACGATTGTTGTATATGCGTAGGATGGAGAACTATGGTGATGATTTATAAGAGGTCAGTAATGAAGTACAAGAAAAAGAGAGAAATTCCTTTGAGATCAAACGTTTGGAAATATTTTTCCAAGCTACCTAGAGGAAAAATAGTTAAATGTCATTATTGTTGCAAAATTTTTGCCCATAGTGGTAATATTGAATACCTGGTTCGAAGTATCATTTGAGTAGATATAAAGTGCACAAATTAAAGCTTGAAAATGAGTAAAATGGCAGCTGATTGATGTTTTTGAATTTTTATGTTTTGTGTAACTTTTGTTTGTCCTTACCGATGGATTTGAGTATGTAAAAAGGACCTGATGCCTGAGAGATTTCACACTTGTATTCATATTATATTTCATGTTTTGCTTGTGGACCAAACTAGTGGCAGTAGGTAGTGATGAATGATTAACATTTAGAAAGTATACATTTAATAAAGGTTTAAATTATTATTTTTTCACTCAGAGTGTTGATTTATGCTTTTATAATTTATAAATTATTTTATTACTCTCCTACTATAATTTTATGTTAGATTAATTTATAATATGTTAATTTTTTTTAATTTTATATTGTAGATATATTTGAAGAATAAAGAGAAAATAAGAGGAGAGAGTGGAAGACAAAGAAAATAGATTGCATTGATTAAATTTAAAAAAAAAAAAGTGGAGCTAATCGATAAATAATAGTCAAGTGGCAGCCGCCATTTTTTACTATCACTTATCTCTTTTTTTGCTTTCATTATTATAATAAAAAAATTAAAAATTAATAAAATAAGAAGGAGAAAAGGAGTTGGTTGCTTATAAAAGGAAAAAAGGAAGAGAAGGAGAGGGGAAGGAAGGGAGGAGAAGAGGAAGACTGGAGCTGAGAAAACAATTTCTTCTCTTTTCTTGTGTAATTAATCTTCTTGTAATATATTTTGGGAGTTCTTTAAATAAATGAGTGTTTTGTTTGTAAATATGAATAGCTAATTTTCTAAGATAAGATGAAATGTAAAGCTTAAGATTTAAATTATGAAATTAATTATTCTCTTAAATAAGTTTATATTGTATTATTTACATATTATATTTTTTACTAGTTACTTTCATTTTATTTTAATCTGTAAATCTAGATGCACTTTAGATCTATATGGTATTTAGACATAATGTCGACATGCTATATTAGTGTGGCATCTTATATACTTTATCCCCATGTTTATTCATAAGTGGTTTATTAATAATTAAGTCATATAATAATTAAATAAATACAAAATATAATATTTGAATACCAAGAGTGGATTCTGTAACCTTAGCACTTTTTAAACGAATAATTTCTTTTTCTATAATTAATTTTATTTAATAATTGACTACTAGATTTTCAAATTTCCTGTGGTTCAACCCCAAACTCACCGAATTACATTATAACTGAATACTCTTATAGTTGTAAGTAATCAATACTTTTAAGTCGTGTCAATGAATTTGAGTATTTTTTGTTAATTGTTCATATTTGTGATGGATTTGTCATGATAAAATTGCTACATGTTCAAAAAATGTGGGGGGTGGGGAATCCATTAATGATGCCCTAAAGGAGCATTAAAATTTAAAAAATCGAAACAAGCTCCGATAGGCCCAAAACCAAATAAATCAAAACAAATCGAACCGGAACCAAACGGTTTAGGTCTCGTTCATGTTTGGTTCTTTAGGGCATGTTCGGTATTATTTCTGAATTTGTGTTTTCTGAAAATAAATATGAGAATGAAAATGGTATTTTGCAGTTACTGTATTTCGAGTTTAAGTATGTGTCTGGTATCATTTTCTGTATCCTGTATTTTAAAACTGAAAACAGAAATATGCGTTCGGTAGACACAATTGAAAATAATAAAAACAATGAATATGTGTTCGATAGTACTATTTTCAAAAATAGTTTTTACTTAATATTTAAGTCATACTCATAGTTACAAAATAATTATTTAACTAACTTAATATTTAAGTCATATTCATTGTTACAAAATAATTATTTAACTAATAGATACACAAACATACCATAAATAATTTAAATAAAATAATTATAAAAAATTACATGGTAATAAAGTTTTAGTATTAGCATTAACAAAAAAAAGTTTTACATCGTTATTGTTTTTACACTATAATTAAAATATACATTATAACACATATGATTTAAACAAAATAATTACAAAAAATTACATTAGTGAAAGTTGATGTTTGTAAATCACCTTTTTTAACATGGTCGTGCACTATACAAATAAAAGCGGTTTGAGTCCGGCTAGACTAATCAGCGTTATCCTCACCATCAACATCATGTGGATCCATATCTTGTTACTAAAAAATTAGAAAAAATAACATATATAAAATATTAATGAAATTAAATAGACTACTTCTAAACATACATAGCTTAATCTAAACTTTTGGAATTAATCTAAATATACATAGCTTAATCTAAACTTCTAAACTTTTAGAATTAATCTAATTCAACATAGTATGAAAGCCATTTCAACAATATGTAATAGATTAAAAATTGAACATCCAAGTTAAATATATTTTATTACAAATTAACCAATTCAAATCAACGGCATACTCTCGTCAAATTTTTTTGAACTCATTTTTTTCAGGGCACAACAAAAAAAATTTACAATCAATGCTATTATATTATAATCAATTAATCAAAACAAATAATCAATTCCAAGATTTTGGCATGAATTGAGGTTATCCACAATATAACATGTTCTAAAAAATAATTACTCAAAATTATTCAAATAATTATCCAAATAATTACAATATAACATGTTATAAAAAAAAAATTACTTCAAATTATTCAAATAATTACTCTTTTATTTGCTCAAGTAAATGTTCTAAACAAACAATTACTCAAAATTATTCTAATAATTACTCCTTTATTTGCTCAAATAAAAGAAATATCAGCAGGAGTTCACGATGAGAGAGCAGCAACGGTTACACGGAGAAGGAGCAACAACGGCCAAGGCTGAGATGGAGCTGTAACAGTGGCTGAGATGGAGTTGTAGTGGCAGCAGAGATGAAGGACAGCTACTGGCACATAAAACAAATACCAACAAATAAAATAAAGAGTAGATTGGGAGAGATAACGAGAGAAGCAAGCAAATAAAACAAATACCAGTAGCAGTTCGTCACGACATAGCAGCAGTGGTTACACGGAGAAGGAGCAGCGGTGGCCACGTGTAGATGGAGCAGCAACGGTTACACGGAGATGGAGCAGCAGCGGCCATGCGAAGATGGAGCAGCAGCAGCCACGCGGAGATGGAGCAGTAGCAGCCACGGTGGAGACGGAGCTATGACACTGGCTGAGATCGAATTGCAGCAACAGTAAAGAAGATGGAAAGCAGCTAACACGCCGAGAAATAGTAGATCGGGTAGATCGAGAGAGATAACGAGAGAAGGAGTGTTGTTGGATGAAGATAAGGAGAGCAAGAGTGCTCTTGGATGAAGATCTGCTGCAAACAGATCGAGAAAAATGAAGGGGGGAGAGAACGGTAGATGAAGAGATAAGGAGAGGAGAAAGTGGGCTTTGTTTTTTAATTTATTTTTGAGTTCGGTCTTGTATATTTGGAGAACATGTTTAACATGTTTTCATAATTATAGTTATAAAAGTGAAATTGAATTTCTTATTTTGTAATTCATTTTTCGAATTCAATCCACCGAACATGTATTATATTTGTATTCTGAAAACAAAAATGAAAATGATAGCTGAAAAACAGTACCGAACAGGCCCTTAGTTTTTCCGATTCTTGTTTTTTTTTAATAAAATAACTTATTTCAATTGTTCTGTCCAAATTCGCCCGTACTGACTCATACCCACCTTAACTCCATCATTCTTTTCTTACATAAAAAATTTTGTCATAAAGTGTCAGTCATCTATTGTTAGAGTTTTGGTAGTACAAGAACAAGTTCTTGTTCTTAGGCCTTTTTTGGTATTGCTGTTGGGAAGTTCTAGCTTAATAGATACAACAGTAAAATATTTAGTAACTATTAGTTCCTGTAGATTGGAAGCTAAATTAATTTGATCCATTACTTATATGATGAAACCCTATAATATTCATATTAGTTTTGTCAAAATTATTATTTAAAAATTATATTTATTACAAATTATTAACTTATTGCTTTTAAGCAGTAATTGTAGCTTTGAAGCCTCAATATCAAATAGGGTTTTAATCAAGGTTGTCAAATCTAGAGCCATAACAGTTTATTGCCATGAAACTATTATGAAATATTAGTGATAACAGGCACTAAACCTATCAGCACATAGATCTTTAGTATTGGAAACACCTTAAGTCCTCCAATCGCACTTGTCGGAACATAAATGTCTCAAAATACCATCTTTAAGGGCCAATTCGTAATTAGGATTTTCCTAAGATTACTGGAAGATCAAATCCTAAGTCATCTACCCAAACTAGACGTTTTCCATTGTTTACTAAATATAATCTACTCCTATACCATCATCTACAGTATGACTTATTATCTAAGCACATTGTTCACTATTCGACAAAAATTAAACTTGAAGTTACAATACAAATTTTTTTTTTTTCATGCCACACTAATGATTGGATACGCATGAGAATCTTATTCTTGAATTACAAATAGACTAATTATAGTTGACCCCTTCAAATGCTCTCACTAGCCTCCATTATTTAGTGAATGCCACTTATTTTGAAGATTACCCTTATTAAAAAAATAATTTTTTTCTACTTTATGCTCCCTCTCTTACTCTAGTACCGCCAATACCATCAGTGTTTTTAAAGAAAATGATATATATCCCATTGTACCATGAATCCACCCTGCTTCACACTAAAGTAAAGCGCTGCCACGCCCTATGATGTGCGATGCAAAGAAGAGCAGTTGTGCCGCACAGCATCATGCCATGCCACTAGGAAGCCACCGCTTGCATGCCACAAAGCAAATCCATTTTGGAATTTTGGTCAAAATTTCATTTCACTGTTTCCTTTGTACAAATATAATCTTTTTCTAATAATTAATAAATGTTAATTTGTATAAACTATTGTAGAATAATTGTTGATATCTTTTATTACTTAATAAGGATTTAATATTTCTTAAAAGAATTTTGCATGATTTAATCTTGAAATGAAGCTAGAAACTTTAATTTGGTTCCTTCTTTAAAAAAAAAAGGGGGCTTAGTTCTAGTCTGAAATTTGTCTGGATGTTTTGTGATTGTGAATTCAATTTTATAGTTTTACTATATGGGTTTTGAATTTAATTAAGAGAGAATGAATAAAATAATTTCCTTTGAAATAAGGGTAATTTTAGAAATATATTGTGTTAATTTAAAAATAAAAGTTAGAAAGATAAAATAAGAGACTCAAATATCACTACTCTTACGTATAAAAATATAGACTTACAGACCTAAGCGACGCCTAAGTCACAGATTCGGCCCAAATCTAATCCTAACCGTGAGAGGAGTCACCATCCAATTCGAAGGCAATATGTGGTAGCGTGAAATCTCGCCAAAACAATTATCTATTTCAACAGTAATATTAGCAGTGGTAATAATTATTTGTTTCATTTTATTTTTTTGAATGACTATGCTGTGTAAATTATCAGTTTCATATGGCTATTATCGATGCGATTTTCCTTGTGATGTACTCTCTTTGGTGCCGGAAGAGCCTCTATTATTAAACAACCATCACCTAATACTCCTAAGTTGTGTCTGTCTAACGTGGTAATTGGCACCGAGGATAATTTGGACTTTTTCCCATCAAGAGTTGATGCATGTTGTTTCTAAGTTCTAACGCATGGAAGGTTTCAGAAATTAATTGCAAAGATTCAATCTGAGTGAAAGGGTAACAACCACAGGGTAGGTTGATAAAAATTACTTTTTTGAGAAATTTCCAATTAAAATGATCAAGGGAAAAGAGATGAAAGCTATTAGCAACCCATTGGGCAGAGAAAAGAAGTGTTTGGTGCATCTTTAAAATGCTTGTAATAATATTACATTGTTTCCGATGTAATTGTATCTTTCGGTTGCATTGGGTACATTGTATTATATTTAATTATCTGTATTGTATAATGGTGTGTTGTATTAATGTGTATTAAGTTCTAATGTCATATCATATTTTGTACAATATATAAGGTATACATGTAATAATATTTTACATCATTATTTATATTATTGTTAATTTTAAATTAATTTATTTAAATTTATTAATATTTAAGTATTTATTATTAGTTATATTAAATTTTAAATAATAATAAGTTTTTATATGTTAATTATTATAATCTAATTAAATAATACATTATTTAGTCATATGTTAATATAATTATAATAAAAATATAATACAATATTATTGAATAATAAATTATAAATTTGTTAATTTATATTAATAATTATAATATAAAAATAAAAGAAAATAAAAATAAACATAATATTAAATTAAACATCTATATATATATATATAGATATAATTAATTAATTAATATAAAAAATTATGCAACAAACTACCGCATTAGCTAAACTCAAATAAGAGTCGGGTTTAGCATGGGGCTGCATTGCATTATGTTGTAAGGGTGCTAAACACACCGTTTATGGATTATTTCACCTCGCTTTCTTAAATGGATTATTATTCAGCTTTCTAAGGTGTATTATTATTGAACTGACGTGAATATTTGTTTTCAACCATGTTCTATTTTAAAAAATTTAGTCTTAGTCTTAATGGTACTTTTAATCAAAATTATAATAGAGTGTTTATTTTTATGATTAAGGAATCAGAATTTTAAATCCAAATGATTGATGTTATCAAAATTTGAAATCGAAATGATCGATATTGTTTACTTGGTAAATAGGAAGGGAAATGGAAATGGAAATGAAAATGGAAATGAAACACGTGAATTCACTTGTTTTTTAAATTAAGCGGATCTTGATCTCTTCAGAGATTAAGAGTTAAGTTTTCATTCCTTGAACTCACTATAACCCTACCCAAATCTAATAATGTAATTTTTGTGCTTAATTAAAATATTATTATATTATATTATTGTAATCATTATTGTTATTATTCTACTGCTACTACTACAACTATTACTAATACTACTAGCATTATTACTACTATTAATAATAATAATAAAGATTTTCCTAATAATAATAATCTTTCTCTAGTGGGGGAATTTTATTTTTTATTTTTTTCATACAAACACATTTTTAAACTATGGAATTTAAGAGAGTTAGTTTCTAACTCTCTTAAATTGTACGATTTTAAAGCGTATCTGTATTAAAAAAAATACAAGCGTCTGTACATTAATAATAATAATATCATTTATTGCTTTTAGAATTATTATGAAATTTATGAAATTGGAGAAATGCTATTTGCACCAAGTCAGACCTCGGCTTTAAAACTCACCGTTTTACTTAAGCAAAAAAGTTAAAAATTTTATTTTTTCCTTTTTGTCTTTCAGATTGACCCTCTCGAGTAACAATTCTCCTAAAATTGCCCACAGCTCTCTCCAACTAGTACCCCCAGCCACCGCCATTGCCACCACCCACAGCCATCACCCGACAGCCATAGCCACTCACAAAGCCGCAGCCACAACTCCAACCACGAGCAACTTTTTCCTTCAATTCCTCATTATTTTCTTCAAAATCAGCCTCCTCTAAGTCCTCTAATTCCTTCACTTCATCAACCTCATCCATTTGCTTCAAAATTTCCATTACTACTGCAAAGTAACATATTCAAAAGATTATTAATTAATTATCCCAAAATTATTAAATGTACAATGGGTCATAAACCCAATTAGGTATGCAACTCACTCAAGTTCGCATAAATTGCACAATAATTTGTAAAAAATGGGTTTGGGCATTCCAATTAATAACAAATTCAATCATAATCTCTTGGAACCAACTCCAACCCAACATGGGTAAAATTTACAAGCAAAATTCACGCTTTGAAAATAATCTACAGCCAAAGGAATCGAAAAGACAATACCTTACCTTATGGCAAAAGCCCACGTAGAATTGAAATCTTTCTCAAATGCTGAAACTCAGCTTTCAGGGACCAACTAAATCTGCCGCCAAGAAATGTTAGTAGCCACTAAAATTTGAGGATAGATTTTTATTCAAGCTCTTGCTTCAGCTTTTTTGTAGTTATCTAAGCTAAATCGTGTTGCCAAGAAAGAAAGAGGGAAGGGGGTCCGTAGTTCGGAAGAAAAAAGTAAATGAAAAAGAAAAAGCAAAAGTTAAACTTTAAACTAACATGCTAGAATTAGTCAAAACGGTGTCGTTGTTGGAATCCTTGGGGTTTGATTCCACGTAATCATCAACACTTTTGTTCTTATTGCTATTATCATCATTAATATTATTATTTTTGTTATTGTTGTTTCTATTATTATTATTGTTGTTATTATCATTATTATGATTTTATTATTTTCATTATTATTGTTATGGTTGTTAATAATAATATTTTTTTGAATAATAATAATCTCAATTATTATAATAAATAATAATAAAAGTGACAATAATTAACTAAAAATATTTTAATAATTTAAAATAATTCATTTTAATTTTTAGATAAAAGAAACACATTTGAAATACAGTGCATTTTAATTTTGATTTGTACAACTCAATTAAACAACTTATTCTAATTTTAATTTAAATCTATTTCGATTTTGCATGCACACCTATTTCAATTTTTTGCATTCACACCTATTTCAATTTTGCCCCTCTCGACTACCGATTGATAAACACACCACATAAATCCGAATTGTTTAGACTGTAACTTGCCTCTTGCACGACATGAGCTTTTCACCATGAGTTCGAGTAATAATAGCTTGCGTGGAGTCAGAGACTTTTAGATTTTCTATCACTATCCAAACCTTTCAAATAAATAATTAAATAAACTTGTACTGCATTTAACATTCGTCTAACATGATGTTTCTTACCAGAATCGACTAGCTGAGGTCCCCCAAAAGGAGAAAAAAAATAAAAGAATGAATAAAATGTCTGCACCGGGATACTATGGATGGAAAGATCAACTACTAACCATTAAAACAACTAGCCAGGAGGATTCTCATCCTCAATGCAACAAAAATTGTATAAGGGCGTCAAAAATATAGCAATTCAGTCATCTCACTGCCTACAATAACTAAATTCATCGACAGAAAAATACTGCATGAAAGCAAAGCTACTCCTCAAGTAGTAAGCTCCATGATAGCACTAACAATGTCTCCATTATGTGTCTTCAGAGCTTTGACAGCCTTGCTCCTTGAAACACCAGCCTGTGTCATGACCAAATCAATGTCCCGAGGCTCAACTCCTGTCTCATCAACTTCCTCCTCTTCCTCATCTTGTTGTGCACCACCAGCAGCAGAAGAGGCATCTGGTTTTGCCATCATCGATCCCATGTCAGGCATCCTGAACTGCTGGGCAGCCTGTGTCTGCAGCTGGGAGCTCAAATCCTCTATCTTAGCTTCCCCAAATATGACGTACGTTTCAGAATTTGGGCTCTTGAAAACATCAGGCTTTGATATGAAAAATAGTATCTGCAAACTCAGAGAAAAAAAAGAAAGGAAAAATGAAAAAAATGATAGCCATCCATCAACTAAGCAAATTAACTTCTTAATAAATATAATAACATAAAAAGCCTTACATTTTTGGTTCTCTTGATGGTTACCCTGCTAACTCCTGTTACAGGTTTCATGCCCAACTTCAGCATTGCCTTGCGGCTCTTTTTCTCACTTCTGCTCTGCTTTGAACTCCCACCTGCAATTCAGTAATCAATCCAGACTACTTAAATCACTGTAGAAACTACATCCATTGCATTTCAACCTTCAAACAAAAATGACAGCAGAGTGACAACGTAATTGCATACAAAAGAAAATAGCTAAACCCGAGACTTAAAAACATCGAACCCACATATTATCTAGATTACAAAGCAGTCAAATAGCTATACAAGTTGCAATAGCTAATAATAAGATTGTAGAAAAACAAAGTACCATATAATATAGTTAAGCAATGCACATTCAGGAAACAACAGGAAGAATCAGTGTACAACATGATTGAAAAAACTTGGAATTGTGAAAAGGGTAAAAGCATGGTGAGTCATAATGAAGTACGCTACATAAAAAAAAAGAAAAGACCTCTATCCAAAGCCTTTTGGATTGCACAGTCATGCAGAAGGCCTTGGAGTCATTTTGAATCTAGAAAATGTGCCCTTTCATTTATCCAATTGGCAATTTTAATTGATGGAAATGTATGTTGCATGCCAGGGAACCAACAAGCAAAAGTAACATCAAAACATCTAACTAGTTTTCTACCAAAAAGGGGAATAAAAATGTGCAAGTTACTTACATCAAGGTAATTTAATGAGCAAAAAACAAGCTTTCAATACGGTATTCAGAATTCACAAGAAGGGTTCATACGATCATCAAAACGGACAACTAAAATCAATTGCAAATATCTTCACTGTGAAAAAAAATAAATTGTTTAACTAGTAATAACTCTTTACCCCCAGTGGCCAACCCCCGTACTCTATTAAAAATGTTAATTGTAATCCCACACCAATCCTACCTCAACATATTCATAAACACCATTCAGGTCAGCGGCTAAAATCATGAAAGAACTTTCTTATTCTTCAAATTCTCTTTTAACAACCAACTTATTGTCCACAACAAACAAATTCAAATGCAGGTAAAGTTTGCAAAAGAGACAGAAAAAGGAACAGGATCAATTCATTGAATATCATTTTTTTTTACTTCCAACCAAAAGCAAACGAATTTAGCTTTGTTAATGTATTCAATGGTCTCCATTGGACATAAACTTTAGTTCCAGAGACACTGAGTAACATTATATCTATGCTTACCCTACAATGCAGTAAGAAAATCAAATTATATCACTTTACACATAATAGCACAACGCCACAACTTAATTTCCAAAATCATTCTGTAAGAGCAAAATCGAACTTGCTTCCAAACGAATAACACATAGTGTAACAGAAAATGAAATTCATTCAGAAAAAGAAATGCAATAAAACCAAGTAAAGCAAATATAAGTTCTCAGAGGAGTGCAAAAACATTCAAAATAAAAATAGGAAACCCAGAATATAAAAAAAAAACAACCTTGAGCTCCATCTTCTTTGTTGTCGTCGTCGTCCTCGTCATCATCGTCATTGTCGTGGTCATCATCTTCCTCCTCATCGTCCTTAACATCTTCAACTACAGGCTCATCCTCATCCTGCAACATTTAAACATTTAGATTTAAAGAAATATAAACAAGCTAAAAACCCATAAAAGGAAAAAAGAAAAAAAGAAGACCTGAGGCTTAATTTTTTCAGGTTCCTCGACTGGTGTCTCAACGATGGGAGCTGGTGGCGACATTTCGAGAAAATTGACAAGCTTTCTCTAGTTTAGCCACGATAGATAGGGATAACTTTGTTCAGCTAGGTTTGGTTGTTGCTGCTGCTTTATAGGCTTGGCATTTTGAGATTTGGATTCGAGGTTTTTGTGTTGGATTATCAAGATGGCTTCCCACGTTATGGGCCACCTCCACGCTCATTTTGTAAGCCCACTTCTATCTTCTGTCGTTATGTTAAATATATATTTATGTTAAATATATATTTAATGTATAGTCATTGTTCTCGTTCCAGACAATTAAATTAAAATTATACCGAACCAAATTAAAAGATAACAAATAAGACATTACAATTTGTATTTTTCTTTTCTTTATTGTCTGTCAGATGTCCTCACTTGAACACTATTATATAGTACTGATCTCGTCCAGAATCTTAGACTTTATTAAAATTCGCAAAAATTATTAAGTTATGTGATTCAATAGTATAATATCATTCTATTATTAAATTATATGACTTAATAATTTTTCTAAATTTTAACAAATTCAAGATTCTAAATTGAAATATTTATATGTATATATATGGTACTGCCCCAATCCAAAATTTTAATTTTTTTAAAGTCTGTAAAAGCTAATAAATTATATGATTTAACAACTTTCTCAGACTTCAATAAAGCCCAAGATCCTAAATCAAATAGGACCATACATACGTTTCCAAGCCATAGGGACAAATTTAGAGAAATACCTATAAAATTAATGAATTACAAATATAAGTTTTCTTAAAATGTTTATGATAGGACTTTGACGACAAATTCACCCTATAATGGTCCATTTCACAAATCCTTTTAAAATCAAAAGATTAGTAAAATGGTCACTAGATTTCGAAACTGAATCTATACATTTGTTGGTTTTAGTTTCACTTAACTAAACTAACTAAAGATGACAAGATGTTCACTTATGTTAATGACTAAACACAATGATGATAGAGCTATTATTTTGGTTCAGCCCAAAACATTTTGGCGCCATTTGTGGGAAATTCCCTCCTTAGGTAAGATTTTTAGGTATTTGGCCTCTTTAGTGGAGGCTATTTAGTGTGTTTGAGCTTACAACTATCAATTTAGGAGTAACTTGTACCGGTAATGTGTCCATAACTTCCATTAGCTTAGTTTGAATGAGGCAATTGGGTGGAGGAGTACTTAACCTTTTTGGAGAGGGTGCTGGTGGGCTATCCATGGTCCCCCTTCCCTTACTTACTTAGGCGCCTTGCAAGGCCATATTTAAAAGGCAGCTTATGTGGCACTGTACTAACATGCAGTGGCAAGGGCGTACCATAGGAGGTATATTTTGTTATTCTCTGACGACTCGGCTGTCTTCCCAAGATCTTCTCATCTCAACTTCTCCTTTTCATCTTCCCCTTATTAACTTCTCTTTCTCAACTTCCCCTTCATTCTTTGCAACAGTCTTGAGTCACGTTCCCTATAAGAGATCTTTCCATTTCTTCAAGGTTTTTGCCTTCATCCTCTCCTTTTTAGCTTCCCTTTTATCCATTTTCATGTTTTTGAGTCATACTCCTCATGTGTCATGTCCTCAATACCTATAGTCTATATTTTACCACCAACAGCTACAAACAGTTTGACTAGAAAAATTCTAAAAACTTATAGCACGCGATCACTGAACCATTTCATATTCAGAAAGCTTACAGTTACAGTTCCCTGACTTAATTTTGCCAGCAGGAGTCTACAATAGTACTGCTGATTCAAATACTTAGCCCTTCTATGAAAAGAGCATAAGAAAGCCAAGTAAAGCCATATATGCTAAGGGAGTTCACTGCCTACTATTGTGGTGCCTAACTTAACAATTAGCTGTAGATCATATAACTTATTATTCAGCAATCAGGCTCACTTATCAGCGAGCAGCAACATTGCTAACCCTATCTGTCAATATTATTTTGATCATAGTCACATAGTAAATAAACCTCCTAAAGGAAAATCCTCCACAAAAGCTTAATTAAAGCAAAGTTCTTAATTCTCTGTTTGCTGAAACAGAGATGTATTCATCGGCAACAAAGCATCATAACACAAATTGTACAGGCACTCTCCTTCTCCTTCTCCTTCGCATCAAATAAAGGAGGTGGAAACAACTTCCAAGTACGACCTTATATGAAAAAATGAAAACAAGGAATTATAAAAAGGCCTCCATATCATAACATACATACATGGATTGGATGTATTTCACTTTTATTAAGTTCAACTAAGATCATGGAGATTATTTAACAGATTGTTAAAGAAAAAGACCGATTATTGTTAAAGAAGAAGACCGATTGCTCAAACTAAAATAATAAGTGACAAAAAGAAAAATGTACTTCTACTGTATCAATAAGTCCAAGATAAACTTCCTTTTGGGAAATTAAAAAAACTGACATTAATCATTTACAAAAAAGGTAATATAAATGTAAAGAGAAATAAAATTCCTCTTTGAAAGTACAAAAAGACTGACAATAATCATGAACTTTCTTTGAACATGGGAACACCTTCCAGTCTTAGAACAACATAAAGCAAAGCATAGAATTGCTTTCAAAAATCAAGAGCTACCATAGAATTACTAAATTCATAGCATTGAACATTCTCCTATATCAAAATATATAACAATACCTATGTGCACATCAAAGTATCGAGATAATTTCTTTCTAAGAGTAACTATGAATACTTAGATTCATTTGCATACTAGATAACCATTTCCACTACCTAAAAATCAAATTCTAATAATGAAATTGACTTTAAAGAAGCAAAAAAAGGCACTTTTTCCCATTTAGGCACCATCAATTGCAATTGAGATATAATAAAGAGTTTCCAGGACCAAAAGTAATGGTATCAAGCAATTGTTCATTTCTTAATGGTCTGTTTCGTCATTGATCTCTTCCTCTTCCAATCACCAATATGCTCGGCAGCATGGCAATGCGCCAGTTCAGGTTCAGTCCAGAAAATGCATGGTGCAGCCAAATCACAAACATAGCAGTAACACTGCATTTAGATAAAAAAAAAATTGCAAAACTAAATTCTGTGTTTATGTAGAAAGAATCTCATACAATTAATAAATTTAATCAACAGTAAAACTTTCTTACCAGTTCACAGTAGCTCTGATGAGATGTTACGTCAAATGGAAATTTCACACAGAGATGCCTTGAATGTGGATAATCTCTACAGGCCACCTATTAGATCAATCAAAATCATTACTATTTCAAGGGAAATAAATAATGACAACAACAACAATAATATTAAGGCCTTAATTCATTTACAGAAACAATTATGAAATTAAGCCCAAGCAAGAAGAAAAAAGGAAAATAGAAGGAGCACAAACCTGGCCTTTTTCGGCAATGACAGAGATGTCATTGTTAGCATCATCTGCAAAATCAAGAGTCTTGGACACGGAGAGCTTGCTAATACCAACAGACTCAAATGGGTCAAATTCAAGAATAAAGCAATCCTCAGTTTCTTCAAAACGCTTCAAGTCTGTATTTTTTTTTAGGCAAAAAACGGGTCTAAGTGGAGTCCCATCTTCATCTTCCTCTTTACAACCACTCATCTTCAAAGAAATTGGCGATATCTCTATCACCTCCGACTCACTTTCCCTCATTTCGGATCATAACCCTAGACAGTCAGAGAAAGATTTCAATTTCGAATGCCAAAAGACCGTTAAGATTTCTCAGAATTACACACGGAACGAAAGGATATAAAAATAACATCGAGTGGGTGGGCCAGTAATAAATAAATAAACCCCACCTCAATACCCTCGCAATTATAGAAACGTCGTTTCTATATAAACTCCACTTATAAAATAATAAAATAATGGTTATACGGAGTGCAATTAAGAAATAACAATCTGGCATATTTATAAAAATGATCCAAAAATTTTAGTATTTTTTAAAATTAGTCATCGTAACTTTTTTTTTATCATATCTAACTAAATATCTAATTTTTAAATTTAAATATTCTCAAACCTATCAACAAAATACTAAATAAATAACACTCTCATCAAAATATCACCAAAACTCACCAACTCTATTCACCAAATGTATTAAACGAATATAATTATATAAATAAAATCATCAATTGAAAAGTAAGAAGTTAAGATTAATATTTATTTTTCACCATAAGAGGTTAAGGTTAATATTTATTTTTCACCATGTGTGTTTTTTTATTTCAATAGTTTGAAATTCATGTGAGTATTTTGAGTAAAACGACTTAGGAGACAAATCTAGAAAATGTGTCCGTCACACTTAAGTATAGACTTATTTTTTTCACTTTAATTATTTAGATTTTATGGAGTTGGTTGTTCTTCAAATCTGTTTTCATGGATCATGGGAAAACTTAGCAGATGGTTGTTCTAAATATATGAATGGCTGGACATAGCTATTTTTTGTTCGGAGAAAATATACATTTTATGAATTTCTTGCAAGAGTGTATAAGGTTTTGTAAATAAATCCAAATAGTTATAGCATTAAAGTAAAGACAAGCTTAAGATTGAGTTATACTATCCAACCTGTATGTTCACTACCTATACACGTACTTGATGACAAAATGGTAAGGCTAATTATATATGGGTTCTAATATGGTGAACTATGGGTCCAGTTCTATTTTTGTTACCAAATCCCCTAAAGTACTAAATCAAGAGCCTATAATACAGGAAACTCAAACTTCATATAGAGCAAGCATCTCCCTCCCTAATATTCAGAAAGAAATATTACTAGTAATGCCATCATTACAGTAACATCACTCTCCAATCCGTTGCAATAATGATCTTATTGATGAGAACAACATTACACTAATGACTATAGAAGAAGTGGTGTTGCCAATGACGACATCGTTGCAACTAGGTTACTCTCTTTTCCAATACAATGATAATCTCATTGATGACATGAGTAATATACCAATAGATAGCATCAATGTTGAATTATACCATAGTCCTATTGATGATGGGGATAAATGTCTTTCTAATAGTGTTGTAAAAAATTGTAATATACTCGTAAGCGCACGAATCTTTAAAAATAGAGTAGTGATAACGAGGTCGAACTCACAGGGATTGTTATAAATTGGAAAGTCTAGCTTAAATATAAAATTAATATTAATCATAACCTAATTGAAAATATTGAGTTTTAAGGGAATTATATTAAGGAAACAATTAAAGTAAAGGAAATTTCAATAAGGCAAAGGTTATCAAGGTTTCAAAATCTATCACTATTCAACTAGTAATTATCTAATTATTATCAATTCCATAATTTAGAGGGGCAACACGAAATCAATTTATACCATCTAATGAATATAACAATTAACCCCAAGTAATTAAATCCAATGTAGGTTCTTTTTCACTTTACGGTAGGATTTGTAAGCATTATCTATATTCTATTGAAAAATAAAGAATCAAAGTTTCCTAAGCATTCTATGTATTCTAACTTATTGAAAAACAAATAATCAAATAGAATGACATTAATCATTATTTCAGGAAGCTTAGATATAATCAAATAATCTCTTAACTATGCAAAATACATGATATTAAAGATGAAAAGATAATTATTCAATTAATCATGTGAAACAAGAAACATAGTCATCAAAGAACACATGTACACGACTCACTCTTACAAAGGCTTAACTCACATTGCAGCAAGCTGTTGCTCAACCACAGTTCACGAATATGAAGTCCTCAAATGAAACAATTGCTTGTTGATGGCTGATTTTTGATCACGTATATGCTTGTGCTAATAGCCATTGACGACACTCAACGTTTATTGTCCTTATCTCATTGTTTGTGATGAATGCATGCTACTAATCAGATGAAAACATATGTAGACATTTAGGAGATAAGTTCACAAAATGTAACCCAAAAATGTCAAAGAGTATAATTGTTTCATTACTCAAAGTTTTGCTTCAACTTTAACAGATGGAGTCTTCAGAGAATTGGGAGCCAGCAACTCTTATCTTGAGAGAGTTGATTTACTAAATCAAGATTAGTAGCACAGAAGCTGCAATTGAAGTGGAATTTTCAAAGGAGTTGTCGCTATGCCGCTTACATTTGATACAGTCTCTGAATAGAAAAAACTTTTTATTTTCATTTTGAATGAAATGTTTATATCATAACTCAAGTCAGACCACCTGTTGGACAAGAACTGCCTGAAAAGCATATTGTAATCATTGCATTCAAACAATTCATCATTACTAGGAAGTAATGACTCAGTTTTAAAATTAGATAATTAACAAAACTATTTTTTAAAAAAAATAAAGAAATAAATCTGGAACTTATAAGCTGGAAAGATAGAATAAAAAGTCAGTTTTAAGTTATAGTTGTATTAGGCTTCGAAGGCTAGCAAATTGGATGCTATTGTATAATTGTAGTTGAAATCAATGTTCTTTACTGATGAAAAGTACTCTTTAATATAGAGGTGTGTGAGTGCATGCGCGCACATTTACTTTGTTAATTTTAATTAATGTATTTGCTTTTGAATTTTTCGATTAACTCTAATAAGGTGCGTTATAGTTTCTCTGTTATCATTTACATGTGGTTTAAAAGAACCAAGTGGAGGGTAGGTGATATACTAAATTATTATGTGTGATCAAGATGCGTTTGGAAAAGGGGAGTACTTTATGGGAATAAAATTTATCTCTTTGGTTATACAGAGTGCAAGTGTTTTGCTGGCTTAGACTAGTAAGCTTTCTCTGGTGGCTTTTTTATTCTGTGCAAT
Organism: Murraya paniculata; assembly: GCA_030449075.1. NCBI lineage: Eukaryota > Viridiplantae > Streptophyta > Magnoliopsida > Sapindales > Rutaceae > Murraya > Murraya paniculata. The sequence goes on from JAEVFN010000041.1 coordinate 155,950, forward strand.
AACATGGAAAATTTAGCTGAAAAAAGAACTGAGCCCATGTAAGCTAATAATTATTTATTGTTTTAGCTTTAAGTAGTGGTAAATTATCCCAAATAGCTTATTTTATTTTCTATATCTTCTCTAAGTGTTAACAAATACTTTAAAATGGTGCATTTACTAAATAGGAATCAGAATTGATTGGAATCAAAATGGGCAAGAATGAGAATGGATTAGAATGAGAATGGAAAATTAGAATAAAAATAAGTTGTTTATTTAAGTTGTAGAAATCGGAATCAGAATGGGATTCATTTCCATTAATGTATTTACTTTGTCTTGGATTCAGAATAAACTATTATAATTTATCAAAATATCCTTTATTAATTATTATTCTTGATAGTATTTAACAACAACAACATCAATAATAATAATATAAATAATAATAGTAATAGTGGTAGTAGTAGTAATAATAATAATAATAATAACAATATAAATAACATAAATAATGATAATAGTAATAATTAATAATAATAATGACACTAATAAATAATAATAGCAACAACAATGACGATAATAATAATAATAACAATATCCATTCCTTTTTTTTTCAATTTATATTTTTGTATCATATGAAGGGCATTTTCAAAAAATTATTTATTTATTGGGGACATTATTATCATGGGGGGAATGGGATTCTAATTCTCAGCGCCCCCCCCCCCCCCAAGCATGGTAATAATTCCTTAATACTGTGTGGGGCCCACAATATCTATTCCCATTCTCACCTTTAATTTAATAAGTAAACGGATTATTGATTTTGATTTTTATTTCGGAAATGTAAACACACGATAAAAGAATGAAATTACACAGTTTTCTATTAAGGATTGAGCATGATAATTATTTAATTGAAAAAAGAGCTGAGACAATTTAAGCTGATAATTATTTATTGTTTTAGCTTTAACTAGTGGTAGATTATGCCAATAGCTTATCTTATTTTCTATATCATTTGTAAGTGTTAACAAATACTCTAAAAGAAATAAATCGCATAGTTTCTGTTGAGGATTGAGCATGATAAAATGTTGCCTTCGTCGATTCGTGGTTGGGTTAATTTTTTGTCATTTATGTGGTTCATTTCTGGTTATGTGGTTTGCAAAGTTGCTTATGGTTGATTGAGTTGTTTTTTGCTTCATACAGATGTTGTTGGACATTATTTCTGGGTTATATAAGCATTTGCATGCGGCAGTATTAGTGGTGGAGAAATCATCATCTCATCAAATAGGTTGATTCAGTCAGCAGCAATAATGGAAAAGAATATGCAGAGGATTATCAGAGCCCTAGTGGTTGTTAAGCGAGGAAAAGAAAATATTAAAAAGGATCAACCAGCATGGCGTTGAGAGATCGCAATTTTATGAAAAATTTTGAAATTTAGTTTGGTCTTTATTTTGGCTTGGAAAGTTTGTATAACAAATTAACAATTAGAAAAAAATTCATGTAGTTGTAATTATTTTCCTATTTTATTTTATTAATATTAAATTAAGAGTTTTGGCCATAATTGTTCTGCTATTGAATTATAAATATATATTGTGAAATAAAAATAATTATTTGAAAAAATAGGTACTAAAATTTAAAATAGATTTTAATTCCCTCCAAACTATTTTATTTAGATTTAAATTTCAATTCCCCCCCTCCCTGACAAAAGAAAATAATTTTAATATTAACTTGAGTTCCCACCAAAATAATTTTAAAAAATCCTGTCAAATTAAATAATTATTATTTTAAGCTATTTAATATATATTTGAATATTAGTTTTTGATTGAACATTTAATTATTTGTGTCAGATATTAGTCATGCCTAGACAATATCACGACAAACATTTATCATATTTATCATATGTCTATAATAGATTTGTGAGGATAATATATTATAAAATCCATGACATATGAAAACCATCATTTGAAATTTTTTGACACAGGCTTCAATGACATCATCTAATAGGATGCATGAGAGTTAAAAACCATCATTGTTTAGTCCTTTCGTTAATAGTGACTCTCTAGTACTTATTTCTTTGTATTCTATATGATTGAGGACTATTAAGCTAGTTTCCTAGCATTTAATGTTTGTTGGTATTGTAATTAATTTAGCTAATATGTTCTTCTTTGTTGTCCCTATGGCAATTGTTTGGTAGATAAACTATGGATGTAGTGGAATGAGAATTATAATGTCACCTGAGGATTTCAGTTACAATTGAATATCAAGAAGAATTCTTGATAGTATTTGAAGCTTTTGGTATTGTTGAACTTTATCTTTGCTTAGCAATACTTATGTTTAATTCATTTATTGTATTTGCTAAATTCAGTAATAGGAGTTAGATATCAAGTTTTTGTAATATATAATAAGTATTTGGATATGTAATGCAATGGTTTTGCAATTTAAATTTGAGTCTAGTTAGTGCATTATATTCTTTTCGTTAGTGAATTGTAATCTCATTTGCAAGGAAATGTGAACGAATCAGCATCCAATGACCCATTATATGTATATATATATATATATATATATATATATTTTAAATAATAAATCAAAAATTGATACCATAATAATAATAATCACGAATGTTAATATAATATCGCAACATTTTGATACTATGGTGTCATAATATTCGTGATGCTACTAACACCAAAATCGTGACATCACAAACTAGTGCCTAGTAGTTTTTAACTATGAGATTAGTGACACAATTAGTAAATATCACTAAAAGTACTTAACCACACTATTTCCATATAAATTTTGTCGTAGTGTATTTCATTCAGTTTGGTTTAATGATTTCAAGAGTTAACTAAGTGTTAGTATATGAGTGTGTTGGCATCACATTTACAATTTCTAAAATCATTAATATAATAATTATTTTCCATGTAATTTGTTATGCATTTCTTTGTAACTATAAGTTGTCAGTGGAACTTGTTTATGTTTAGAGTTTACGTGTATAAGTTCTTGTATTTTGTTATAAATGACGATGCCATGGTTTTACATGTATAAGTTCTTCTATTTTGCATAAATGCGGATGCCATGGTTTTACATGTATAACTTCTGGTATTTTGTTGTAACTGAAGCTGCCAGCGTGGGTTTGCTCTGTTTAATATAGGGTTTAATTTATGGCTGAAGAACTTAAGGGCCCGATCGATATTGTTTGCCAATTGCTGTTTTCATGAAACAAAAATGAGAATAAAAATGCTATTTCGAAATTTATTTTTAAAATTCTAAAATGTATTCGGTATCATTTGCAAAAATAATCTTAAAAATGAAAAAAAAAGTAAAGCACATTCAATAAGAATATTTTGAAGAATTATTTTTGAAATAATCTTCATAAACTTAATATTAAGTAATGTATAATCATTTTTATTATGTAATTAGTTTGATTATTTTGATTTTAAAAATAAATTAAGTGATTTTGTTAATTTTTTCGTTTAAACAAAAATGACAAACTATACATATTTGATTTAACTAATATATAAAAACATAAAATATTGTAACGTATATAAAAGGAAAATATTATCGTGAGATAAATTGATTTTTTGGGTATAATTATAATAATATAATATTGATATTATTACTTTGAGAGATGGTGGAAGATAATTGTTTACTTTGGAACTTAATTCTGTATTGGGAAATAAGGAAAACGAGATGTAGAATAAATTGTAAATTTTTAAAAATATTTTCAAAAAATGATCTACTGAATATTTATTCACTGTTTTCTTTTAGAAAATAGAAAATAGAATTGGAAAATAATACTGAACGCACCACCTAAGTATTTATGAATCTACATCACATGACGCGAGAGATTTTATAGTATGAATTTGGCGTCAATTGTAGAGGAAGATTGGCCCGCATGTGTTTTATAAAGATGGAATACAACTAACTTGTTTAATTGAAAAACTCTTCCTCTAGGCCCTTTCTCTCGGAAAGGAACCTAGATAGGAAGCTTATGGGGATATTTGGTGGATCCAGATTGTCACTCACAGGCTGGGTGTGATTGAGGGGAAACTTTTAAGTTATCATAAAAAGATCATTTAAGGGGCTTTTGAAACATTAGGGGAGAACGAATGAAGTAAAGACGGTTGGTGGGGAAGGTCACAACCTTAAATAGCCATTGTCTTGCTTCAAAAAGGAGAAATGGATGATGATGAACTTATAAGTAGGTGTGAAGTTATAACTTTGAAATCAAAGGAAGAAAATATGATCAGTTTTGTAGGTAGGATGAAAACAAAAGGGCAAAAATTAGCAACACATTGCCTTAATGGGACAATTCTTCAAGCACGGAGCATGCCCCGTTAAGTTCTAAAGGCAGCTATGCAGTAAGCTTGGAGATTGACAAAGGAGATGAAAGTGGAGAGTTTAAGAGACAACGTCTTTGTCTTCAAGTTTGCCTCAGAAAGTGAGAAAAATAGAATTTTATACGGGGGGCCATGGCATTTTGACAGATTGTTGATGATACTAGTAGAACCATCTAGGGTTGGGGATATAAAAAAGCAAGCCTTCACTTACTTTTCTTTTTGGGTGCAAATCCATAACATGCCTATCATGTGCATGGACAAAGAGATTATACAAAGGATAGGGGATAAAACTGGGCAAGGTGAGGAAGTGGAAACAGATGAAACATGAGAGTGCATTGGTTCCTTTGCCTGCATTAGAGTTCTGGTAGATGTCGCACAACCATTAACTAAACGGCTGGTGTTAAAATTAGAAAGTGGAGAGCAAATATCGATGAGGGTAGCTTATGAAAAATTACCAGAATTATGGTTTTGCTGTGGATTGACTGGGCACCAATACAAAGAATGCCTTGATTGTAAAGGGCAACCAAAGGATGAACTAGCTGTTAAGCATAGATGAAAGCACAAATTAAAGCAGAACGAACAAGGAAAAATTAGGATAAGGAGCAGTGGAGAGGAGAAACAAGATCATCAAACACAGCATTAGAAAACAATGAGGGACTGAAGCAGCTCCATAAAGAAGCAGGTCAGGCCCAACCAAGAAAAGGAAATGCAATCGGGTCAAACTAACCCGATGTATGGGGGGAGTACAAGACCAATGAGAAACAACCAAGTGGAAGGAGTAGGTGAAGGCTCATTAATTAAAGACGGCGATGGAAATAAGGTGCAAGCTATAACTCAAAGTCAGAAAGTAGTTGTAACTGGTATGGGGATAATGCCTAGAGAAGAGAGCACTATAGTAGGAAAATGTGAAGGAAAAAAGCGGGAAAATATAAGGGAACGTAAAAATATATTGAAGGCCTCGGTAGGCTTTGGACCATCTAAGAAAGAGATGGGCCAAGATCAAACCTCTAAAATGGACCACGTTTGTTGGCCAAACCAAACTACAAGAGTCAAGGGGAAAAAATGGAAGCTACAAGCTTGTGAAAGGGCAATGACATGAATACATCTTATTGGGCCAACCTCGTTAAAACGTTTTATGAGGGATCATATAAGACCTAGCCTAGAATGTAAAAAGTTGAGAATGGGTTCTTGTGACTTTGCGGGCAAGTCAGATTCAAATCTCCTCTCCAGTAGCAAAGCTTATACGGATGTGGGAAGAAGAAACACAAGTATCGACACAAGATGAAACAATGTTTGTTAAGAATTCATCGGCAAAGGCTGGAGAATAGCCCCGCCGACAACCATGAAACTTATAAGTTAGAACGTTCGAGGCTTGGGGAATCCTCAAATGCGCCTAACTATCAAGAAAATTCTCCACATGTATAAGCCTCAACTATTGTTTCTTTGTAAAACTAAGTTGGAGGCTGAGCAGGTTAATCAGGCATGTAAACAGTTACAAGTAGAAAATCATTTTGCTGTAGATAGTGTTGGAAGGAGTGGAGATCTAGCTCTCATGTGAAGGGCTGACATTGATGTTCAAATTTGCTCTTACAGTAAGCACCGTATTGATTTCCAAGTTCAGAAAACATGGGACAAAATTTGGAGAGGCCTGGGAGTATGGACATTCTAAAGCAAGTCAAAAGAAGTATACTTGGACATTTTTGTGAAGATTAACAGGTATGTCTCCTCGTCCATGGCTATGTTTTGGAGATTTTAATGAGATTCTTAGCTTGAATGAAAAAAGCGAAGGGCTAGATAGAAATGCAAACGCAATTGTTGATTTTAAAGATGTTGTTCGTGAGTGCAAGTTGATTGATCTAGGAAGCAGGGGCTATCTATTCACTTGGTCAAATAAGCAGCTTGGACCACGTTTGATTAAGGAGAAGATAGATAGGTTTATGTGTAATCAAGAGTGGAGAGCTGAACTCCATGATGATCTGGTTAAAAATTTAATTCATTAGGAATCTGACCACAGCCCAATCATGATAGAGATCAAAGGGAGGCAGAGAAGCTTGGTGTACGAGAAAAAAACTTTTACTAGAATCCATTATGAAGACATGTGTAGCTCAAGTGAAACTTGCAGAAATATAGTGAAAGAAGAATGGATCAAATGGCACACCAGCAACAAAGTTAATCCAGTTCAAATGTTCAAGACCACAGCTAAACGATCAATGGCACAACTAATCCTCAGAGTTAAGAAGAGTTTGTTGGCAGAGATAAGAAGTTGAAAGAGTTAATGGGGAAGTTGAAACAAGCTAAGGAGGGCACGAATCAATATGACAAGGGTAATGAAATCAGAAGAATTGAAAAGCAAATTCAAAATATGTTGATTGATGAACAGATGTACTGGAAATAAAGATCAATGGCTGACTGGTTGAAAGCAGGGGATAAGAACACAAAGTTTTTCATGATAAAACCTTTTCAAGAAGGAGAAAGAATTAGATTGAGGGCACTAAATACAACTTGGGGAATTGGCTAAAGGACTTGGAGGATATAAAGAGTAAGTTTTGTGACTATTTTCAAGATTTGTTCACTATCTCACAGCTAAGTGTGGATCAGATAGAGGCTGCCTTGTATAGAATGAGCCCAAAAGTTGACTCAAAGATGAACAACCTTTAGTAGCAGAGGAAATCCAATCAGCACTCTCTCAAATGTACCCAATAAAGGTCCCAGACTCTGATGGTTTACAAGCTGTTTTCTTCCAAAAACATGGGAAGCTTTCAAAGAGGGAGTCATTGCAACTTGCTTTCATGTTCTAAACTAGCAAGACACCATTACGCCACTAAACCATGCATAAATTGCCTTGATTCCTAAAGTTGCAAAGCTTAGAAAAGTCACCGACTATAGACCAATTAGCCTTTATAATGTGATGTGTAGCCTAGTAGCCAAAGTCATAGCTAATAGGCTAAAACAAATCCTCAACCATGTTATATCCCCAATGTAGAGTGCCTTTGTTCCAAATAGATTGATAACAGACAATATTATTATTGGCTATGAATGCTTACATAAAATTAGGCATAGCAAGGGAAAAAAAAAGGTTTAGTGGCTCTAAGACTAAACATAAGCAAAACATATGATAGGATTGAATGGTCTTTTTTAAAGCTTACTATGGAAAAATTAGGTTTCTCCAATAAATGGATAAACTTAATTATGGATTGTATAACCACCTCCTCTTTCTCTATCATTATAAATGGAGTTGCGAAGGGTCTAATATATCCCCAAAGGGGTATAAGATAAGGGTGTCCATTATCTCCCTATCTATTTCTGATGTGTGCATAGGTTTTTTCTAACAAGTTGGTGCAAGCAAAGGAAAAGAAATCCAATCAGCACTCCTCAAATGTACCTAATAAATCCATTATCTCCCATTTGCTCTTTGTAGATGATAGATGGTCTCATATTCACAAAGGCTTCCACAGAAGACTGCAAACACTTGAAATTTTTTTTTTTGATTATTATGTAGTTGCTGCTGGATAGTTCATTAATTATGAGAAATTCTTTATGTTTTTTAGTGGAAAAATCCCAAGAGAGCAGGTGGCAACAATTAAAAATATTTTTCAATTCAATGTAGTATCCAAACATGAAAAGTATCTAGGCTTACCTTCAATGGTGGGTAAAAAGGAAACAAGTTTTTTTAATGACCTTAAGCTCAGGGCCTTGAATAAGGTTTTTAGTTGGCAGCACAAGCTTTTCTCCAATGAAGGTAAAGAGGTTCTAATTAAGGTAGTTGCTCAAGTGGTCCCAGCTTATGCCATGAGCGTATTCAAAATTCCTATAAGTCTTTGTAACGACATTCAGAGAGCAATTGCAAGGTTCTGGTGGGGGTCAAAGGAGGATAAGAAAGGGTTCTATTAGGCAAAATGGGAAAGAATGAGCTGTGCTTTGATTAGAGGAATGGTAGGATTTAGAGAGATGTCAAGCTATAATCAAGTCTTAGTTGGAAAACAGGGGTGGAGGCTAATTCAATACCCAGATTCACTGATGGCTAAAGTCCTGTAGGCTAGATACTTTAGGCAAACTAATTTTTTAAAAGGTAGGGTAGGCTATAACCCCTCTTTTATTTGGAAAAGCATGTTATAGGGCAAGCAAGTTCTTCAAAAAGGTCTAAGATGGAGAGTGGGAAGGCGAGACAAAATCGAGATTCTGTCCAGCGACTGGCTTTCCAAGCCTACAACTTTCAAGCCAATTTTCAAACCATCTGTACCCATAGAAGCTAAAGTTTCAGGGCTTATTGACTCAGATCATTAATGGAATGAATTGACTCAAATTTTGCAAAAGAGGATGTAGAGTGTATAAAAGGAATCCCACTTCCAAGAACTCCTCAAGAAGATGTGTCGTTGTGGCATTATGATAAGGCGATGTATTTAGTGAAAGATGGGTATCAAGTGGCTCTCAGCCTCAAATTTTCTGAACCCCCAAGTGCTTCAACAAGGGGATTGCAGGGGTGGCACAAAATCTAGAGACTAAATTTACCAGAGAAGATAAAAATTTTTGTGTGCAGAGCTGTGAATAGTTTACTACCAATGACTGAGAATCTATGGAAGAAGAAGATTATATAGGAACCGATATGCCATTTGTGCAAATCCAAAAGTGAAGATGTGTTTCATGTACTGATGGAATGCAAGGTGGCTAGGAAAATTTGGAAATACACGCACTTGGAGGGTGAAGTTAAGCAAAGTATTAGTGAAGACATGCTGAGCGTGATGTATAGATTAATGGATAAATTGGTTAGCATTGAGCTTGACTGTGTAGTTGCTATATGGTGGGTTATGTGGCATGCAAGAAACAAATTTCTTTTTGAAGGAAAGAGGCCAGATCCTGTTTTTCTAGCGACCAAAGCTAAAGCTATCATGGATGCCTACAAAAAATTGCAGGAAGAGACACAACAGGCCAACATGGGTTTTCAAACCAGCAAGCAGCATGAATGGAAGCCGCCACTTGTTAATGTTTTCAAGATCAATGTTGATGCAGCTGTTCAAAACGACAAACAGAATGGGGGTTTGGGGCCTGTCATAAGGACTTCTTTAGGGCAGGTAATAGCTGCAGCAGTAAAAAGCACAAAATTTCATGGGAATGTCTCCTTTGTAGAAGCTCAAGCTGTTAAGTGGGGATTGCAGGTGGCAAAGGAGGCAAATCTCACTGATCTAATAATTGAACTAGATTGTAGTGAAGTGGCCGACCAGGTCAACAACAAAACCAGTAACAAAACAGAAATATAGTGGACAATCTCGGAGATCCAAAGGAGCAACAAAGATTTTCAATCGCTTATAGTCCAATATGTACCAAGGCAATGCAATGCCCTTGCTCACTCTCTTGCTAAGAGAGCTCTGAGAAGCCTAGATTCTGTTTTATGGCTGGGTGAATTCCCAGCGGATGCAATGCTTTTGTTTTCTAGTCCAGTTGATTGAAATAGTTTATTTTCTTCTTTAACAACAAAATACAGCTAACTTGGTAATGAAACATAATATTTTGATAAAGTTGGCTTGATCTTGAAGATTTTATTCAATAAGATAGTAAAAATTCTTTTGTTTGCTTTACTTTTCCGCAGTTTTATTTTCATTGTTACAACTGTTCAATTAACAAAACTTTGAAAACCGAATCTTTGACTTTGGCGGCGTTGTGACTTTCACAATCAAAAGTGTTGAACGACTATCAGTATATACAAGGAAAAAGAAACTAAGGAACTTTAATCTCATATATCTATATATATATATATATATAACGACATTTATAATTTCTCGAAAGATATGTTTGGATTTGCAAGATTTATGTTGAGATAATTTTTAGACCATATTGAACGAAGAAACACATTTGAAATATAGATTTTTGAAAATAATATATGTGTCCACCGTGGAAAGAATGATTTTGAAGGATAATTAAGTACTAGAGACATCAAAACTGAATCTTAACAGTTCAAAAACACTATTAATCAACTGTTTGTAACAACAATTCCAAAATTAGTTCAATAACATGCAATCAACTCTACAAAATTAATATTTATAATAAGCAAATTCAAATTCACTTTTTTATTTTTTGCAATGGAGAGAAATACATATATAGGGAAGCCACGTTAATTTGAGATGCAAAGTCCGGTAAAACAAAAGACTCAAGGACTCTTAAGAAATTCCATAATGTAAGTATTAAAAGCAGAGCTTACAACTTGGAAACCTTGAAATCCAGCAGCCTCAGCCAATGCTCTGAACTCTTGTTCAGTCCTCTCTTTGCCTCCTGGATTATGAGCCAACATGATGCAGTCGACATGGATGACTACTTTGGATGCAAGGCTTGGGTCCGGGGTTACTGGAAGAATAGCTTCAGCAACAATCACTTTCCCATTTACCGGGAGTGCTTCATAGCAATTCTTCAAGAATTTCACGCAGTGCTCATCACTCCAATCATGACATATCCACTATAAAAACACATAATAACATTTCAATCAATAAAGCTATAAGCTACAAAGCCAAAATACTATATATGCTAAAGCTCCATTTGGTGGCAGTGTTGTTACCAAAACATTCATGATTCAACAACCACCGCTCTCGAACAGCATTACCAAACAAAGCCTTAAAAATATGTAAGATGCTAGCCACTAAATCAGTATAACTGTGCATTCAAAATTTACCTTCATGAAAATGGCATCTCCCTTTGGAACACTAACAAACATGTCTCCCCCAACATGCTCGACACCTAAATTAGATTCAACAATTAATACACTTACTGTAGAAATATTTAAGTAAATGAACAACCATTAATTTATATATACCAGGAAAAGCTGGAGCATCCTGAATAACATGTGGCAAATCAAAGTTAATGCCTTTAATTGATGGATACTTGGAGATAATCATGTTAAGTGTGGCTCCAATTCCACCACCAACGTCAACAACTGACTTGAGGCCTTCAAACCCTTTGTAATTTTCAAGAATTTTCTTCATGGTAATGGTAGAATGAGAAGACATTCCATTGTTGAAAATCTTGTTGAATCTTAGATCTGTGCCATGGTAATCGAATGCATTCATCCCATAGGCCTTATTAAATGGAATGCCACCTTCAAGCACTGCGTCTTTTAAGTAGTACCTGAACAATGCCAAATTAATCTGTCAGCAATGTCGTTGATTCCCAATGCCGGATCTGGATAATAACCCCGTAATAATATTATCCTCATATTACTTTATTCTATAAATTACTCTGATAAATATGTGTGTGTATACATATACATATATACACATATATATGGACACATATATAGCCACCCAATTGATGAAACTGCCCTTTCTTAAAATGGCGTATATTATTCATTATTCTTTATTTGACCATGAAAAGCTCTATATGGTACATCCTTCTAATGTTCGAGTGCTCAATTAAAAGATATTATCCAGGAAAAATGACACTTAAACCCTTAATGGTTGTTCAAATGTACATATAAATCCCCTAAAGTTTCAGAAATAATCATACAGACCCTTTTTCTTTTTCTTTACTATTACCGCTTGACTAATAACAATAAAAATACTCTAAATTTTTATAATAAGGATAATTATTTTTATTCGACCAATCATCTTATGTTACATATAAAAATAATTTTATTATATTAGGTAGATATATGAATAAAATAACTATAATTTAAATTTTTTGAAAATTAGACAAAAATAATTTGATAATATTAAGTCGTTAGAAAATTTTTCCTAATATTGAACTATATAGAACCAAATATTTATTTTTAATATTTATATTATCAATAAAAATATAATAGAAAAATATTAAAATAATATTTACATTTATTATAAAACTCTAAAACCTCCTTTTTTTTTTGTTATTCTAGTTAAAAAGATATAGTATACAAAAAGGAATGGCATACAAAAAGGAGTATAGATAATAATTTAGGGTGCTTGTGGTACTTTTTTTTTTAATTGCTGTCTTTGTATTTGTTTTATAACATAGATATGATCAGTATTTGGTAAGTATTTGGTAAATTTGAAAATGCGTTTTGGTAGTTTATTTTTAAAATAGTATATAAAAATGAGAATGTGTTTGATTTTTTGTCTGCAAATGTATGAACATTGAAAGATAGTGAAAAGATAGCCAATTTTCTCTTATCTTTTCACTAAACATAGGAGTAATTCGAGGTTTTTTTTTAAAAAAAGAAAATATAAGAAATAAATGAAAAAGAGAGGCAAACGAGCAGTAATAATAATGCCGAACCCAAAATTTGTATGTAATTGTGTTATAAAATTAGATGTGGGTCCCATGAATAGAGTGGTGAACAAATATTTTATATTTCTAAATTTTTTTTTAGCATTATAAAATAGATATAATTTGTTTTCATTAAAAAAAGAAAAATACTATTTTTAAATCCTACCAAACACGTTTTTTAATTTTAGTGATGAAAATCAATACCTAACCTACCAGCTCCACAGAAACCTTGTGGTCTACGACTTTACGTGTTGATTTGACAAAGCCGTGGGGTCTAGGTGTCAATTTTCGTGGAACATTATATCGTTTACTTTTGACAATTGGTTGGTAGGAATATGATGAGAGTTATACACATTCTATTGCGAGAAGACAAAACGAAATAACAAAACTTCAGTCGTGAAAGACTGTGGAGTGGTGGGCCCAACTCTGAACCATGTGGCTCCCACCTCCACCGCCACTCTTCATACTATAAACAATGCACGTGTATGATAAATACTCTTTTTTTTTTAATTTATAGAAATTAGGGCTGTGTAGATTCTAGATTTTGCCGATTGGAGTTTGGTGTTTGATAGCGACTAGCAAGTGGGAAGGGATGATATGAGCCTAGAAATCGTCAAACCAACCATCATGGAGCTTCAAAATCTTATTAAATTGAAAATAAATTTGAATATCATATTAGAATTTTTTTAAATTACAACTAGCGTAATTATAATAATAAAAAATTTATATAAATAATAATTACATAATATTATTATTTATATAGAATTTGTATGACTATAAATTACGCTGATCGTGACTTACCAACTTTCATGATATTACGTGGGATCGAACTTTAAAAACCAATGGATGATGTGAAAAGAAAGCCATAAGATAAAAATACATACGACAGGAACATCTATATATCCATATTTAGACTCCGTACATATAATTAATATATATTAGTGATCATCAATGATTGTAAGGAAAAGATTGGAACATTAGAGATGAGTAAAAAGCCATTTGGATTAGTTGTGCTGCGGTGAACTCACGGCCATGTTGGGCTCCCCTCATCGAGGAGAGCTCCCAATGGAAGCCATATCTTTTACCTTTTATTTTATTCAATAATTTGAATATAAATATGCCTTAAATTAGTGCTTGATAAATTTTTTTAATTGTACTTTAAAAAAAAAAAAAGAAAGAAAATAAACAGAAAGGACTAACCAGCTCTCCATGAGAACCTTGTCTTGGTTCATGAGACAAAGATTGGAAAGTGTAACACCATCTTCATTTTTGGTGAGGAATTTACAAACGGGGGCAAGGCCATAAAGCCTCTCAACTTTGCCATCAGGGAGATTGCGCAGAGAGCAATTAAGGACTGAATAGCTAGCCAGAAGGCGCAATATACGATCAAGCACGATATGAGCATCAGGGTTCTTTGTGGGCAGCTGAGAGGCTATGTCTTTTGGAGAAATGAAAGCATCTGGCCCAGCTTTAGCGATGATCTCTAAAAGATCAAGCTCAATGGCTGATTTGAGAACCATTGGCAAGACTGAGGCACTGGTTAATTGCATGGCCAAGAGGTTTGCTTCTTCATCCGAGCCCTGGGCTGGAGTCATTTGAGTTTCTGAACTGGTTGAACCCATTTTGTCTTTTTTGTCCCTTCCTTTTTCGGGGGGAGAGAGATTAGTGAAGCTTTTAATTTGAGTAATGGAACTGAATGGAGAAAGCTAAGTAGTGAAGCTATTTATACAATACAAAAGGATTACAACTTTTTGCAATGACCTACCACAGCCTGATTGGTTCTTTACAACTGTCCACCACCTAAACATGACCCCACTAAACTCTCCCAAGGTCCCAATCTTTCTCTATTCTCACTCAATCTCTTGTGTCTTCATTACATCAGCTATTCTCGGATTTTAATCCATTTCTTGAGATTTTATTTTAAATTTTCAGGTTCATCCTTTTTGTATTTCACCTATAAGTGCAAAGTACAGTATTGGCTTGGTGGTGGTAGGTGGAGTATGCCTCTAAGAGAGTGTACTATTCAATCATAGAAGAGCATGTTTTTCTGTAGATTTCAAAACAAAGTACTTTTAGAGTACCTAGAAAATGTTAGAACGTTGAAAATGAAAATGTTAGAACGTTCAAAATGAAGTGAGCAAGAGCGTTTAGGAAGCAAAGTTTCTTCAAAATTTTGGTGGAAAATGAATAAAAAGAAAGTAGCAAATCAAATGCATTCCTTATAATTGGGTTCATCAGATATCAGAATGAAAAACTATAAATATAAATATAGGAAGGCTATAATAAAATATTTGCAAAGGAAGCGGGTCAAATATAAAATTTTCAAAGAAATAAGCTAAATTTCCATTTTGGGTGTCGATTACTCTAGCTTGTAACGGTGTGAGATTTGAACCCAATTCACATAGATGGGGAGAAATTTTGACTGCTATTAGGCTAAAAATGAAAATAAAAACTAATTTTCAGTTAAGACTCTTTCCTTCACTTGATTATTTTTCTTACTCGACTAGAAGAATTATTTGATTACATAGGACATATTACGCTATTTTTATTTTTGTGGCTACCACTATGTTGTATTATTATTATTATTTTGATAAAACTTCTACTTGTAAATCACCATTAACTATCATCAACCGCATTCCTCCATGTCATCTACTATTTATCCTAGCTAATTAAGGAGGACAACTCTAGTACTGCAAGGATATGTGGATCTTTTCATGACCTGAGCACGTACATATGAGTTTTAAGGAATATTTTGACGTACAAAAGCATTTTTTATGTATAATCGAACTTTAATCATTTATTATATTTTTAATCATATGATTATATTTGCTGAGATAAATGAGCAGATCAGCAAAGAGTTTTAATCTAAGGCAGGATACAACATATGTCGTGTAAGCAGCCGAAAAAAAAAAATCTCATTGTTGTTATTTTATACTGTCGTTTGCCAGCTAGAAAAAGTTAAGTTGAAGTTTTAGCCTTTCCGTAGGTCATCGTTAAGTATTGGTGCACCACCACCATCATTCTTCAAAGAGCCTGAGGATCTATATAATAAGTAGCATCATGGTTAGGGGTGGCGAAACGAATAATCGAATCGTATTTGAATCGAATCATAAACAAATTAGGTCAAAATTCTGTTGATTTGGATTCGATTCATTTATTAAACAAATTGAAATCTCATGATTCAGATTCGGTTCGTTTATTAAATGAATATTTGGTTTGATTCGTTTAATTCGTTTAGTTAAATTAATAAATGAATCGAATCAAATCTGAATTCGTTTACTATTTGTTTATCTTATAATGAATCCATAACAAATCGAATTTAATATGAATTTGTCTATAAAAATATAATTAATAAATAAAAATTAAGTAATGTAAAATATAAAAAGACCAAAAATTTAACGTCCTACAAAATATAAATTTATTATTATTTATAATTATTATATTAGTTTTCAAACTTTAAAATTTTTGCATACATATTTATGGATAAATAAGTAATCTAATTAAACAAATAATAAACAAATTTTAAATAAATGAATCGTATTCTATTCGTTTATGACACAGTTATTAAACGAATTCTAAACAAATAAACAAAATGAATTCTAAACAAATAAACAAATCAATATCCTCAAACCTGGATTTGATTCATTTAATAAGCGAATCGAATCGAATTCACCATTTTATTATTAAATGAATCAATTTTTTCAAACTCAAACCTATTTAATTCACATCAAATTGAATAAAATTAACAAATCTTGACTCAAATTGCCACCCCTAATCATGGTAATTGTATCCTCTCTCCACTCATATGAGACAATGTTCAAATCCTTGAGCTTCTATCTCATTTGTCCGAGATTCGTTCGCCAAAAGAATGGTGGCCAAATTTTTTTTAGTAAAATATGACGCCACTATCAAACGGTAGCGTGTGATGGTGCGTTGCCACTGCCACTGGGTAGAGCTGCCACCGATCTAGCAAATTATAATGGCAGTGGACCACCAAATTCTACGATGACAGTTTGTTTTGGACAAAACCTTAGTGGCAGTTTTTCAACAAACACATCAGATGAAGGACATAAAAGCATCATTGCGTAGATTAGATCCAATGATTCCAATGATATCATCACGTATGATATCAATGAAGAATAGTTTCCGGCAGCTCATAGTGACCGGTTAAATATTCATATAAATGATTATAATTTATTTAATATGGTTAATGGAGTAATTATGAATGTACTAAATAAACATATTAATTAATTATATTTATTATAAAGTGATATGATAACTATGCACAAACTTTGTAAAAAATTTAAAAATTATATTTATCAAACACCATTGATTTTTGGTAGAGTTTTTATCTATCACAATACCAAATGGAGTCTTAAGATTGAGCTTATATCAAATGGAGTCTTAAGATTGAGCTTGACTTAACCGTAAATGATCATTTAGTTTTTAATTCGAAAAGAAGTTTATTACATGCATCAACAGACAATTGTAGCTACTAATTAAATTTCTTCTGTTATTGTATAAAATAATGAAAAGAAGAAGAAGAAACAATTTTTAATGGGTTGAATATATATTTAAAAAAGTAATATGATGGACATATTATTTTGTATTTTACACTTGAGATACGGGAAATAATTCTAGATTTATATTAAAAAAAAAAAGCACATGGTAATATACTCTCATATTTCCCTAATCTATTCTTTGAAGCTTAAATAAGATGAAATTTGGGCATTTATTACTTGGATGATATTTCAGATTTATTTACACACTTGAACAAATACAAAATGTGAAGGCATAAATTTCGTAATTGCGGCTTCTGTGGGCTTTCTTATAATTTAGATATGTTATTTCAGAGTTAATATATTAGGAATAGAGTAACATATTTGTGGTTCATTTAATTAATATCTATTCGAATTGAAGAAAGGGCTTGATGAATACAAACAAAGAACAGCATGGAGATAAAACATAGTATGTTCCATATTTGGTGCTATGCTACATGTTTTATCGAATCCAAAGTTTGCATCTCATTTAATACACACGCACGCACAATTGCGTGGCTGTTAGTGGCACAGTAAGGTTTTGGTTTAAGTAGCCCATAAAAGAAAACTATAAATTATAGTAGGCCAGAAGTCCAGAACATAAAATCATAATAAGAAGTAGGTGATAGTAAAATATATTAAAAAATGTAAGTTAAACTTATGTTAAAACAACCTTAAACGACAAACATAACCAACAGACATAAGTAGGGGCAGCTTTAATATTAGGCGAACTAGGCAATTGCGTAAGGCCTGTATTTGAAAAGGCCCCCCAATTTTGGTTGTCTATTTATTAATTAATATAATTAATATTTTTTTAAAATTAAAAAAATAAGTTACTATATATTTTTTTACAGTAAAAAAAGCATAATTTTTAGGACTTTACCCTATCATTACTCTCATTTATAATTATCTCTCTTATTTGATAATCTTTACCTTAAATATAAGACATATTTTTATGGTATAATAATTTTTTTAAAACGTTACTTCTTTATCTTCTTTTACTATTTCCCAAAAAAAATCAATGCTTTCCCTTTCCAAAAAAAAAACTCTATTTAAAATTAGTAACATTAGCTTTTTAAAGCTAACTTTTAGTATTCTATTAAAATATATTTAAAAACTCATTGAATCAAAGCTACTTTCGGCAAAAAGTTTTTGTATCTCTTTTCTTTCTCTACAAAATTCATTGCCATCATCAATTCATCATCTTCATCTCAACTAGCCAAGTGACTCAATTCCAGGTGCTATTATTCTATTTTTTCTATTTTTTATTTTTACTGTTCTTATCCTTTTTAAATTTAATTTATTTTTTTGTATTGATTTGGCTTGAATAATCTAGAAAAAAAATTGTGTTTGTTTATTTGTTTGTTTTTTTTTTTTGAAAAGCATGTCAACTAGAAAATATGCATCACGATATGAAAAATTGAAAAAAAAGAGGAGAATAGAAAAATTAGTCCAATCTCAAAAAGGAACTCTTGATAAATTTGTTACAACTAGTAAAAAAGATATAGATTTAAATGAAGAATTAGTTATTGAACAACCAAGTTCAAATGAATTAAACAATAATGAAATGGTGAATGAAATAAATAACATTGAAGATGATAACAATAAAAATGCGAACAAAGTTGATGTAGAAAATTTATTTGTTCCAAATAACATTTATGATCTAGGAAGATGAGAAAATATTGATGCAAAGTTAAGAGATCTTTTAGTAGAAAAAGGCCCAATTAGAGAGAATAACATAACTTTTCCAAAAGATGAAAATTCTAGGCATTTCTCTACTGCATTTTATGTTAAAATGTTACCAAATAGAGAAAAACATGATAGAAAATGGTTAATATATTCAAAAGATTTTGACAAAGTATATTGTTTTTGTTGCAAATTATTCAATACAAGTTGTAGCAAAAATCAGCTTAATGATGAAGGAACAAGAGATTGGAAAAATTTTAGTTCTAAACTTAAAAGTCATGAAACAACCAATGAACATATAACTAATATGCATGCATGGGTTGATTTAGAAGCAAGACTATCGAAAAGAAAAACAATTGATAAAGATGTTCAAGAAAAAATTGACAAGGAAAAAGAACATTGGCAAAAAGTATTAATACGAATTATTGCTGTTGTAAAGAATCTTGCTAAAAATAATTTAGCATTTCGTGGAAAAAATGAGAAGATCTATGAAGAGAGAAATGAGAATTTTTTAAGTTTAATTGAAATGATTGTAGAGTTTGATCCAACAATGCAAGAACATATTCGACGTATTAAAACCAGTGAAATTCATGACCATTATCTTGGACATAACATATAAAATGAACCGATATTAATGCTAGCACTTGAAATAAAAAAATCAATTATTAACAAAGTTAAGGAAGCAAAGTACTTTTCAGTTATACTTGATTGTACTCCAGATGCTGGCCACCAAGAACAAATGTGTCTTATATTAAGATGTGTGGATATTTCAACAAATCTAGTAAAAGTAGAAGAATATTTTTTAGGATTTTTACAAGTTGACAATACTACTGGAAAATGTCTTTTTAATGAACTTGTGGATGTAATTAAAACTCTTGAACTTGACATTAATGACGTAAAAGGACAAGGATATGATAATGGATGAAAAAATCAAGGTGTACAAGATTATTAGAAATAAATCCTAGAGCATTTTATACACCATGTGGCTGTCATAGTCTTAACTTAGTACTTTGTGATATGGCTAATTCTTGTCCTAAGGCTATTTCATTTTGTGGAGTTGTTCAACGTATTTACTTACTATTTTCTTCTTCACCTAAGAGATGGAAAATTTTATAAGATAATATACCTAATTTAACTGTTAAATCATTGTCACAAACACGTTGGGAGAGTCGCATAGAAAGTGTCAAAGCAATAAGATTTCAAGCTCGCAAAATTAGAGATGCTTTACTCGAATTAGCAGAAGTTAGTGAAGATCCTAAAATAAAAAGTGAAGCTAAGTGTTTAGCAACATATGAATTGGAAAATTTTAAATTTTTGTTAGGCATGATTATTTGGTATGATATATTATTTGCTGTGAACACTGTTAGTAAAAGCTTACAAAAGGAAGATATGCAAATTGATGTTGCCATAAATCAACTAAAAGATCTTACATCCTTTTTTGAGAATTACAGAGAAAATGGTTTTATGTTTGCTATGATTTCAGCTAAAGAGATTGCAAATGAAATGGAAATAGAACTAAAATTTCATGAAAAACGTATAATTCGTAGAAAAAATAAATTTGGTGAGAATAATAATGAAGAGAGAATTCTATCTCCTAAAGATTCTTTTAGAATTGATTACTTTGTATATATAGTAGATCAAGCTATTTCTTTAATCACCAATAGATTTGAGCAGTTTCAATTCTATGAAAATATTTTTGGATTTTTATTTAATTTTGAAAAATTAAAATCATTAGATGATGAAAGTTTAAAAAGTTATTGTATTAATCTCGAAAATGTCTTGAAATATGATATGTTTTCTGATATTGATTGATTAGTTTTGTTTTCGGAGTTAAAAGTTTTAAAAGAAGTTTTATACATTGAAAAAAATACTCCACTTGATATACTTAATTATATTAAAAAAGTAGATTCTTTTCCAAATGCATTTGTTACTTATAGAATATTACTAACTGTACCTGTAACTTTGCTTTTGCTGAGAGAAGTTTTTCTAAATTGAAATTAATAAAATCTTAATTAAAAACTACAATGTCACAAGAAAGATTAAATGGATTAGCTATTTTAGCTATTGAAAAAAGTTTGTTAGCTAAATTAGAATATAATATTTTAATTAATAATTTTGCATCTCAAAAAGCAAGAAGAATAAAATCTAATTGATTAGTATGCATTAGTGATGGCTTGTAGCAAGGATCATAGTAGGTAGGAGCAATGATTTAAAGTTCACAGGAAGATTATGGTTGTAGCTAATGAAGTTTTAGAGCATTTTAAGGAGATGGAATTTGTGGAAGACAAAGTTAGTATTCGTGTGAAAAAAAATAGATATCTTTTTGACTTTTTCTTTTTTTTTAGATCTTGGTAATAATTGTTGTAATTTAAGATATTATTGAATATAATTAAATTTTGAGCTACTTGATGTTGTTGTGAGAATTTTTTGAGCTATTTAATGTTCTTGCGAGAGTTGATATTTTAACATTAGAATGCCTAAAATAAAATTTTGCTTAAGGCCTCGAATTGGCTAAAGCCGGCCTTGGACGGAAGTCACCAAAAAAAAAAAAGAAGAAATTAATGAAGATAAAATTGATTTATTGTCCAAATTTCTTATTATTTTGAAATTTTTGAAAAATAATTTTATTTTTTGTAATTGTTATTTTTATAAATTGAGGTGGATGATACTAGGGATCCTAATTATAATCTTAGAATTTGAGTCACAACTGATATGACAGTTTATCTTTAATGATTTATCAATTAATTACTAATATTTATCATGGATAGAATAATTATAATTCATGAAAATAAAAAAATATATTAATAACTACATGATATGAAAATTACAAATAATTGAATTGCCACATTAGTTTTCACTAATACTTGAATTTTGAGATAATAGTTAGAACCTCTAGCATCATTGCTATAAAATAGAAGAGCAAATGTCACCATCCAAAAATAAAATGTACAAATGAAAGGCTAAAATTTCAAGTAAGTCCTTTATTTTTCATGATTATTATCATTATTATTATTATTAGTATTATTTGGCCTGGGACAAGGGTCATTAATGATGTATAATTAAGTCGATTAATACCTTAAATATGAAAATTTAAATAAGTGACATACTAACATATAACATGTAAAACAAATTTGCTCTGTCGTGTATAAATATAATGTATGTGAATTAACTTTTAAAGATTGTTATATTATTGTCAATTGTTTTAAATATGTTCAATGTATCTACTTACAGCAAGTATATTATTAAAAGGTCAACAAAATTAGCTCCATTTAATAAACTGTTGTATTAGTATTTTGACTTCTAACACGATTAATTAGACAAATCATACTTATATCAATCATTTTTTTTTTTTTTTGGTGTGGGTTTGTACCCTAGTTTTGATATACGGCACAAAGATAATGCAATAACATTAATTACAGCCTGTAATTACATCCCTGTGAGTGTATTAGAATTTTGTTGTTGAGTTATTCGCTTTGGAATTAAATCAGTCGATGAAATGTTGGTCCCATCAACCACCATGTACATATGCGTTTCTTAAGACGAGGGTTACTTCAAACTTAGTTTAAAGTAACTAATCTTAATACATGATCCGATTTTTATTTCATTTTTATTTTATTTAATCATAGTTAGATTAAAAAAAAAACTATATTCAAGACTCAATTAAAATTGTTAACAAAAGAAATGTCTTTATAGCTTCATAACCTAACTAGACTAGGAAAACATGATTAAAATAAATAATATTAATATGACAAAAAGAAGCTAACTTAAAATATACCAATAAATTAAGGGGTTGTTTGTTAAACATCTTACATCTAAAATTTTATTAATTTCATATTGTTTTCTAAAACTTGCTTGTTTGTTTTTTGTAACTTATATTTGATTTTTAGACATTTACATTTGAATAGAAAAAATAAATTTTTGTGACTTTTATTTCAATGAAAATAATTCTAAATAAGAAATAAATATTATATTCTAAAAATATCTTTACAAAATATATTTATTTCATAAACTATAAAATCTAGTCGCTTTTTTGTATTGATTTGTAAGGATATAAATGTAAAATAAATATATTTAAGATGTTTGTTATTTATAAACATAAATAAGACACCATTTATACTTAGATATTAAAAATAGAAAAATTAATATATCATTCAGATCCATTCAGACATCAAAAAAATATAAATCCATTCAGATTTCAAATGAAAATAAAAAATAAAAAAAATAATCGGTACCTTAATTAACTTAGATAATACTTCAAATATCTTTTAATCTTTAACATCTTCCTCAATTCTAAGATGGAAACAAAAAAGCAAGTTTTGAGGTTGAAGTCATGAAATTTTCTTGAGAAGCTTGAAATTAGACAGATTTCTAAGTTTAACCTCAGATCATGAAAGGATAGCATTGAAAGTTTTAACTTATGAAAACCGAAGAAAAAAACTTGAAAATTAACTCCAGAGCTTTAACTTATGAAACCAAAAGACAGAGACTTGAAAACATGAGAGATTTAATCTGCAAAGCATGAAGGGAGAAACTTGAATTGTGGCTGGATCAACCAAAAAGAGAAATGATGGTCCGAGAAGAATGCTCCAAGGTAATTTAGAATTCCAAGAGTATATTATACACATAATCTTTTCTTCTTAAAAGAAAGAAAAGAAATCAATAATTATTTGATTGAATTTTTAATTAAGAAAAAGGTCCTAGAAGAAAACGCTTCATACTTAACGTATATATAAGGACCACGAGTAAGTTCACATGATACATTCTTTTTCTTTTGGGTTAGACCATTGATTTATTTTATTTGTTTTATATTATTTGCTCTTCTTTTCTTCTGGTTAATAACTTAAAATAAAATAACATATATTAAAAGGCTACAATCCATGCTGGGTGATTGGAGAGAACTTTAGAAAAGAAGACCTTTAGTCCAATATTTGAATATTTCAAGTGATTAAATAAGCCAATGATATATGTACCTCAAAAGATTGAATTGAATGATTTAAGTAGAAACAGTAAGCTAAAGTCAAAGTAGAGGATGCGGAAGATATATTCATATATGTGTGTGTGTGTATATATATATATATAAGTTTTCTAAAGGAAGTACTCTTTTCATACATCCTAGGGCATGTGAACTTGCTCATGAAATCGAGTTTAACATAATAATGTTTATACATTGATGAGGACAACATCTCACCTACTCCTAGAAAATGACATAGTCCTTGTTCTGAAATATTAATTATTGACCACTACAGTCCCATTTAATTTCTTAATCCAGCACTCCACCAACCCTGATTATTCATTGGTTTTCATAATCATTGACTTTTTTTTCTCCCCAAAATTATCCATCTACCAACCCTCCTCATCTGCTCTTAAATGCAATTGTGCGTCGGAGTAAAGTTTAAATCACCTTCAAAATTATTAATGATCTGAACATGACAGCAAACTCGGAGGACTTGGCACCAAATTCATATAAAAAGTTTTAAATATATTATTGTTATCATCATTATCATTTTTATTTTTTTCTTTTAAAAAGTAAGGGTGTGGAAAGTCTAAATTTATTTTATCTCTTATTTTTTTTAAAATCTAAAATTGAGTGGTTAATTAAATAAAGTTTTATCTCTTACTTTTTCCAAGATCTGAAATTAGGCGGTCAATTAAATAAACTACTTAAAAACTATTTTTCTATGCCTCTGAGAAATCATCATTATCATAAATCACAAAATAAAGATAATATACTACTAGAAAAGTTACCTAAATTCTTCAAACTAAATTAGGACAGTCATTGTAGACTTGCCAGACAAAAATAATTTTATATATATGGCATGCCAAGACTAATATCAATAAAATAATTAATATGCTCGAATTCAATGAGATTTTTTTTTAATTAATTCATATACTTATTTAAACTCAAATTCACGAGATGAGTTTTAAAGAAGTCACTCCTTATCACTCGAGGGAGTCCTTACCCTTGAGATCAATGAGATACATAAACTCATGATGTTTTTAAATTTACATAATAATAACATTTACGTAACATTTGAAAAAATAATGAATAGAAAACAGAAATAACAAAGAAATGAAGTAGCCACATAAAAATAAAATTAATATTAAAACAGAAGCTTAAAGCCAATGTACTTTGAAGAGACAGAGGGTCAGTTGGATTTAATTTAAAATTGGATTTGGATATGCGGTATTTAAGGGGCCCAAAGGAAAACTAAACTGTCCAACATAATCCAATAGTAGCTACCATATCGAGGACCAATCAGAATTTCACAAAGCGAACACCACCTGCCCAAACAAAACAACCAGCGGAAGAAAAGTCTTCCGTAGCGGTCAGTGACACCACCACCTTACCTATTTAAGTGTTGGTGTCTACCAATCAGTTTGCGACATGTTTTGCCACGTGGGGAACCAACCATCAGAGGAACTTTTCCTTTAACCTAAATTAATTTCCACCTCACTTTAAAAAAAGGGCAAAAAAGAATGAGCCTTGACAAGGAACCTTCCCCGCCAATGGCTGATGATCGTTGGACAAAAAAAGCCAAGTTTAGGGCTCAGGGTGATTATGGTGATAACCGGAGCGCCAATCCTTCCAAGACAAGTGATGAGCATATAATATATATATATATATATTATCTTTAATTAAATAATTGTTGTTATTATTATTAGTTATTTTTAATTAATTAAATCATTTCATTGAACATGAAAGTAATTGGAGATTGGGAAACAAAAAGTGCATAAAAGATCAATAACTAGAAAGAATTGAAGAATTGAAGATTATGTTCCAAATAAGCTTACGCATGAGCTTAAAATAATTAAAGAAAGATTTGATTTGGCAATTTAGAATGCATGTGGTAGGCACTAAAAGAAGACATATTATTAACTGGCCTTTTGTTTTTGACTCCGAGAGTGGCTAGCTTTCAAAAATTAAGAAGGAAACAACTTAAAAACGGCTTGCTGGGTGGACTTTGTTAAGTCGGTGGATGGCATTAACTTAAGATAGGTTGTGAAGAATTAATATAATTAGAGTCCGATAAGGATCAAGCAAGTCAATAGCATTATATAAAGAGAAGAAATGGGAGATGAGATGGAGAGAAAAAGAGCAGCAGTGGCAGCAGCACTTCACTTTGTCAATGGCTGATTTTATTTTTTTTGTTGCTCCCAATTTAAGTATGTCTAACTAATTTTCTTATACTAAAGTTGAGGATGAAACTCTATTCAATGAAATAACTATCTTTTTATTTAATTAAATTTCTATGTTTATTTTTCTTGTTTTAGATGATTAGTTAATGTTATTAAATGTTTTCACCAATCATGTATTATTGATTGTTAAGATTAATATTTAATTAAATCTATACTTGGATCTATAAAGTTTATATATGATTTCATTTTATTCTGTTTCTTTCATTAAATTATTTACACAAAGTTCTTAGAAAAACTTTGACTCTTTGTTATTCAATATATTTACATAGGATGCTTAAATATCATACAATTACGCTTAAAAAGAACATACACAAAATTAATTTTAATTGGGCTTAATTGTTATATCCATGAGATGACATAGATTAATTTTGAGTTGTCACTCTAAAATTAGGGATTAATTGATAATTAGATAATTACTAATTAAATAGTGGTAGATTCTAAAACCTTGGTAACATTTGTCCTATTGAATTCTCCTTTGCTTTAATTATTTTCTTAGTTTAATTAGTTTAATTTCTCTTAAAACTCAATTTGCTCAACTAGGTTATGATTAATATTAATTTTATATTTAAATTAGACTTTTTAATTTAAAGCAATCCCTATGAGTTCGACCTCGTTACCACTCCTCTATTTCCAGATTCGTGAGCTTGTGAGTATATTAAAATTTTGCACAACAACATGTTAATGAAATCACAAAAGGCAATTGAAGATGAGTTGATTGGCTGTGAAGAAGATCTGATTTTTGACCCGAAGGATGTTGTAATAGGCAATGCCGATAATATACCATCCATTTCCTTCTCTCAGAAGTTCATGCGCAATTGGTCAAGCATGGCAACACATAGTGTTGGTCAAATTGTTGGGACGATATATTGGTTACAAAGCTGTCCGTAACCCGTTGGGCACCCTTTAGAGTTTGACATTAGCCTTTTCAATCATTGATCTTGAAAATGATTACTTTCTAGTTTGCTTTAGAACGATGGGTGATGCTGACTTTGCCTTCACTTAGGGAGCATCGACAATCATGGGACACTATCTAGTGGTGCAACCATGGACTCCTCATTTTGATAGTTCTAAAAAGGAAATAAACTGGGTCATTGCATGGATTCATTTATCTGGCATGGCCCTTCATTATTATCACAAAATAATTCTCTGGATGCTAGGTTAGATCATTGGAACAATCATCCGGATTGACTACAGAGCGGAGTCAGCTACGAGAACTAAATTTGTTCGTATTACGATTGAAGTTCCTTGTTTTTCTTGGACTGTAAAATTAAAAAGGTGGAGTATGAAAGATTATGGAAGATATGGACACAACAGTGACGTGACTTATCATACTATCGAGGCCAACAACCCAGGTAGCTTGGAAGATTTTGCTAGCGAGAACAAATCGATTGAGATGATAATGAAGAACACCAGAGATTCCTCAGAGAACAACCCCAAGTTCGGCCTTTGGATGGTGGTGACCAAAAAGGAATAACTCAAATTGATAACGGAAAAGAAAATTTGTGGGATTCAATGCAGGATCAATGTAATAATTTTGGAGTTTTTGCAAACGTTAATGAAGGGATTACTAACCGAGATATCAATGAGGAATCTTCCCTTTCCTTGTTGAACAACCATACCGGTTAAGATAGTTAAAATGGTTAGTTATTGTTTCATTTTGTTAGGCGAGATAGTTAGAGTTGCTGACGTGTTAGCTCAGCTGGCATAAGTCAGTTATTTTGTTAGCAGTTTGTTAGTGCACATTGCTTAACTCTCAGGTGCTTAGCTCATGTATATTAAATCTAGAATGTTCAAGAATCTTGTATAAATGCACGTGTAATTAGCTAAAGAATATATGATTCAGTTTTATTCATAAAATTTAATTCTTAGATGATCTCTATTCTTTCTTTCATTTTTTCTCATTTTCTCACTTACCAAACACATTAGAAACTTTAACTTGGTATCAGAGCCAGAGTTATCAATTCTCATGGCTTCTTCAAGCTCAAATCAAAATACAAACTCCTTTATTTCCCCATTTACATTTACTTCACCAATCAAACTAGATCGATGGAATTGTACGATTTAGAAATCACAGATCTTGTCTTTAGTCTATGTAAATGGACTATAAGATCTACTTGATGGATTAAAACTCTATCCCGATCGGTTTCTTTCTGCTAAAACTGAAGACTCAACTGCCGAAGCACATATCAACCCAGCATTCACTTCATGGAAGAGAAATGATCAATTGTTGCTGAGCTAGTTAATGTCATCCATCAGTATCGAGATCCTTAGTCTTGTCGTAAACTCTCAATCCTCTCTTGAGCTTTGGACTAATCTGGAAAAAACAATTTGGATCCGAAACCTTCGTTAAGAAAATTCATTTGAAGATGATGTTTAATGCTTTCAAAAAAGGCTCCCTATCTATTATTAAATATTTTTGGAAAATTAAAGGCAATCACTGATGAATTAGCCATTACTAGTAATCCTATTAGCTCTCCAGACTTCCTCACTCATCTGATCTCTAGATTTGGTCAAGCTTATTATCCAGTTGTTGTCTATATTGAAGTAAATCTTGCTAAAATTACTATCAATGAAGCCTAGCTATGTTATTAAGTCATGAGGCTAGACTAGAGGCTAATTAATTAAGTGCTAATAAGGAAACTGAGTTGAACTATGCTGCTAATATTAGTCAAATTGGACCTAATAATAATAAGAAATTTAGAGGTCAGTTTATTAATAATTGGACTAGAGTTCAGTTTAATAACAATTGGAGCAAGAATGCTGGTTTTAGAGGTGGTTATGTTGGAGGCAGAGGTGGTTTTGGTAGGAATTTTCCAGCAAATCAAGGAATGGGTAACTAGAATGGTGCTTGGAATGGCTTGGCAGTTGGAAACTATCTACAGAACTCAGGTAGAGATGGTTATGGTGATAAAACTAGTGGTAACTTTCGCCAAACTGGAGGATCTATTAATGGCAAGGGAGTTTTGGATTCAACCACTGCTGCTTGTGATTTGTCAAATCTATTTTAAACCAAAGCATACAACAGCTGAGTGTAGCAACAGATTCAATAGGGACTATGTTCCTTCTTATAATCCATATCAGAGTTCAACAAGGGTTGCTTATCTTGCAACTTCAGAAGGAGCAATGGCTGATCAAGTGGTACATTGATAGTGGGGTTATGCATCATCTCACCAACAATCTGTAGAACCTGAATATCGGAGGAGAATATTCAGGTAATCAACTATTACATATTGGTAATGGTCAATGTTTACACATTTCACATATTGGCTATACATGTCTTCACACATCCTATAATTCAGTTCTCCACTTGAGAGATGTTTTATATGTACCTCAACTTACTAAAAATCTCATTAGTATTTCCAAGTTGCTTGAAGATAATAACATAACTATTGAGTTTGTTGCCAATATGTGTTTTATAAAGGACAAGAAGAAGGAAATGCTTCTGACTCAAGGGATTGCTAAAGCAGAATTGTATCAATAATCTTAGCTAGTTTTAAATAATTCATCTTGTAATCTTACTGATACTAGCTATAACTAAGATTTGTGTTCCACAATGTCATGTCAACAAACTTGTTTCATCGAAGAGTTGGTCATCCTAATAAACATATACTGAAGTGTATTTTATCATCTTTTCCTCTCAATTCTCTTGTATCTGAACCTGACTTTTGTGATGCTTGCCAATTTGACAAAGTTTATCAGCTACCTTTTTATTCAATAAGTATCAAAACAATAGCTCTTTTAAAGCTTATACAAACTGACCTTTGGGGTCCAGCACCCTCACATTCTTTACATGGCTATAGATATTATATTAACTTTGTAGATGACTATAGCATATACTATTGGATTTTTCCCGTAACTTTAAAATCAGAGGCCTTTGGCACTTTCAAATACTTTAAAAACCTAGTAGAAAAAATAGTTTATCGCTTGAAATTGCTGCAATCTAATTGAGGGGGAGAATATAGCAGTTTTCAAAGCTTTCTTCAAGAAGAAAGGGTGGGCTTTTAGTTGTCCTCACACACATCATCAAAATGGTGTCGTTGAAAGAAAACATAGAGATATTGTTGAAACAGGGCTCGCTCTCTTAACACAAGCCAAAATGCCTTTGTCTTTTTGGTGGGAATCATTCCACACAGATTTTTTTTTTCTCATAAATAGGCTTCCAACACTTGTGTTAAACAACATTTCACCATTCGTTAAACTCTATGGCAAAAAACCTGATTACCAGTTTCTTAAAACGTTTAGCTGTGCATTTTTTCCTTTTCTAAGACCATACAACAAACATAAGCTTAATTTTCATACACAAAAATGGCTTATGATGGGTTATAGTCCAATACACAAAGGTTATAAATGTCTTGATTCCGCTGGAAAAATTTCTATTGTTAGACATGTTAAGTTTAATGAGTTTGATTTTCCCTTCTCAGAACTTTTTCTTTTGCCCAAATTTGGTCAAAATATGTCCTTATATCAGCAAAACATGTCATCAATCCAGCAATTTCATATTCCTTTCAATTTTATTCCTTCTATTACTGTCATTCAAGATAGCAACCAGGTGCAACCTTCTATCAGTCCACTTGTACCAGTTGCAGGATCTGATTGTGGTCACTCATATTCATCATCCATCCACTGTTCTCTAAACCTTTCTTCTTCACACAATCAGTCACCACAAGCTCAACAACAACTACTAGTGTAGGCTACACACTAACCGGTATTACAGAATATACACCATATAGTAACTAGATCTAAAGTTGGAGTGTTTAAGCCTAAGACATACTTGGTAGACACTCAAAATCTTGAACCACATTTAGTCAAAGCAACCTTAGTAAATGCAAAATGGAGAGCAGTTATGCAGGCAGAATTTGATACTTTACTGGCAAAATAATATTCGGATTCTTGTCCCTAAAGAGGCAGCTGGAAAAATTGTTGGCAACAAGTGGGTGTTCAGAGTAAAATACAATCCTGATGGTAACTTCTCAAAGTATAAAGCAAGGTTGGTTGCAATCAGACATAAGGGGTAGACTTCTTTGAAACATTCAATCCTATTGTCAAGCCCTGCACAATCAGAGTTGTTCTCAGTCTTGCAGTTATGAATCATTAGTGCATTAGACAACTTGATGTCAATAATGCCTTTCTTAATGGCATACTCACTGAAGATATTTATATGCACCAACCTGAGGGCTTCATTCATCCTCAGTTTCCTACACATGTGTGCAAGCTTTCCAAAGCTCTCTATGGCCTCAAACAAGCTCCAAGAACTTGGTATGATAGGTTAAAATCTTCATTGTTAAAGTAGGATTGTATTACTTCAAGGCTAGATACTTCATTATTAATTAATCATGCGGGAAGGGATATTGTTGTGATTCTCATTTATGTCGATGATATCCTAGTTACTAGTTCAAATATAAAACTTATGGAGAAGGTTATCAATCATTTGGGATCTGAGTTTGCCTTGAAAGATCTTGAGGAGTTTAACTATTTTCTTGGACTTGAAGTCACCCCATCTGTTGAAGGGTTACACATTTCTCAAACTAAGTATATTGGAGATTTACTTAAAAAAGCTCAAATGTTGGACAACAAAGGTTGTCAGACTCCCATGAGTTCCACTAAGAAGTTAGTAAAAGATAAAGGTGCCTTTTGATAATCCTTCACTATATAAAAGCTTAGTTGGTTCTCTACAATATGTTACATTAACAAGGCCTGAAATTGCATTTATAGTCAATAAACTAAGGCAATTCCTTACTACTCCATCAGTATTTCATTGGCAAGCATGCAAAAGAGTGTTGTGGTATTCGTAGTCTACAGCAACTTATGAATTGCAATTTTATACCATTGGAGCGCTTACTCTCACAACCTTTTTAGATTATGATTTGGGTTCAGACTTAGATGACAGAAAATCAGTAGGGGGATACTATGTTTACTTAGGTGATAATCTGATTTCATGGTCATCTAAAAAGCAGTATATAGTTTCTAGAAGCATAGCAAAGTCAGAGTACAAAGCTCTTGTATTGGCAGCTTTTGAAATGCTCTAGATTACTTATTTACTTAAAGAACTGAAAGTCAATTTGCTGCAGATTCTAGTTCTTTACTGTGATAATAAGAGTGCTGAAGCTTTGCCCAATAATGCTAAATATCATTCTAAAACTAAGTATATTGAACTTGATTTACATTTTGTTCGTAAACACATTGCTCAGAAGGAGATTCAAATAAGTCATGTTCCTAGTTGTGATCAAATTGCTGATGTGCTTGCTAAACCTCTAGCTGTTGATCAGTTCAACTATCTGAGGTCCAAGCTCAATGTCCTTCCTAGACTTTGAGCTTGAGGGGGGCTGTTAAGATAGTTAAAATGGTTAGTTATAGTTTCAGCTTGTTAGGTAAGTTAGTTAGAGTTGCTGACATGTTAGCTGAGCTAGCATAAGTTAGTTATTTCGTTAGCAGTTTGTTAGTACACATTACTTAACTCTCAAGTGCTTAGCTCATGTATATTGAATCTGAAATGTTCAAGAATCTTGTATAAATACATGTGTAATTAGCTAAAGAATGTATGATTCAGTTTTACTCATAAAATCCAATTCTTAGATGATCTCTGTTCTTTCCTTCATTTTCTCTCATTTTCTCACTTACCAAACACATTAGAAACTTTAACTATACGCTAGCTAATTTCAATTTTAGATATGCCAAATCCTATAAGAAATAATCTGTAAGAATAACCAATCACACCGCTATCCTAAACTCAGATCCCTTGTCACGTGATGAGATTACCAATGCATCCCCTAATAATGCCCCTTCAGTAGAAAAAACTAGGCCCTCACCCATGCAAAACCTACTGTAACCTACGTAAAAACCATGTACATCATAATTATACCCCAGAACCAACTATAATCTCCACTAGCCTAAACCATTTGTTCCACTCCATCATTTCCTTTGTCTCGGAGATGATTATGAACACTAAGCCCACCACCTCCTTCAACTTTGACCCACTTACGATGATAATGCCTTGTATATTAATGGTCACCTAGCAAAACCTCAAGGTGAAACTCCTAACCATGCCGGGTTAACTGCCACTGAGAACATAGATGATGATAGTGATGATAGTGATGAAAGTGAGGACATAGTAGAAATTAAATATGAGACTAGATCATCCAATGTGGATATTTCATTAGAAGTCAAAAATGCTATGGATGCGGTCCATGAGGCCTCAGGACCAACTGCGTAAGGTACCTCTTTCTTTATTGATTATATCTTTAATATTTTTTCCAATCATGTTTTGGAACATTCAGGGAGCTACCTCGCAGAATTTTCATCGATTCTTTGGTTCTATAATCAAGAATTACAAGCCGACTATGTTTATTATTTTGGAACCTAGAATAGGTGTTATTAAAGTAGATGAATTCATCAAGAAGAGTGGATTTGATAAATCATATAGGGTGGAAGCTATCGGTTTCTCCGGAAGGATTTGGCAAGCATATCCTTAATGTGGAAGTTGTTTCAAATCATAAACAGTTTATCCATTTTAAAGTTACAAAGAATAGCACCCTTGTTTCATGGATCACTGTTGTTTATGCTAGTCCTATCCCTAGTAGTGAGAGATATCTTTAGGACCATCTTGGGAGGCTTATTAGTGCTATTCAGGGAACCTGGTTATGGGAGGAGATTTTAACTGCATTTTATATGCTTTAGGGAAGAAAAGGGGATCTTTGAGCAGTAGTAGATTTTGAGACCTTTAAAAAGCTTGGTTCCATTCTAACAGGTTGTACGATCTTTAGTTCAATGGCCCAAGATTTATATGGTCTCATGGCTCCTTATTTAAAAGGTTGGATAGGGCTATTTGTAATCGGGGTGGCTACACAAGTTTGTGAACAGTTCAGTTTTTCATCTTTCGAGAATTGACTCCGACCATAGACCTATACTTGTTCATTTTGAGAAATCAGAGAAGATGGTTAAGGATAACATGCTATTTTGGCTTCTAGTAACTTATTTAAAGGCCCAAGATTTACATGGCCTCATGTCTCCTTATTTAAAAGGCTGATAGGGCTATTTGTAATGGGGGATGGCTACACAAGTTTACGAACAGTTCAGTTTTTCATTTTTTGAGAATTGACTCCGACCATAGACTTATACTTTTTCATTTTGAGAAATCAAAGAAGATGGTTAAGGATAACATGCTATTTTGGCTTCTAGTAACTTATTTAAAGGCCCAAGATTTACATAGTCTCATGTCTCCTTATTTAAAAGGCTGATAGGGCGGCTATTTGTAATGGGGGATGGCTACACAAGTTTGTGAACAGTTCAGTTTTTCATCTTTCGAGAATTGACTCTGACCATAGACCTATACTTGTTCATTTGAGAAATCAGAGAAGATGGTTAAGGATAACATGCTATTTTGGCTTCTAGCAACTTATTTAAAGGCCCAAGATTTACATGGTCTCATGTCTCCTTATTTAAAAGGCTGATAGGGCTATTTGTAATGGGGGATGGCTACACAAGTTTGCAAATAGTTCAGTTTTTCATCTTTCACGAATTGACTCCGACCATAGACCTATACATGTTCATTTCGACTATATTTTTGAAACTATAGTAAATAATTATACATTTCCAATGTTTAGTTACAGTGGTTATAGATGCCTATGGCACTAAAATTTCTTGCTAAAATTTATTTATTATTGATCAATTTTGAAGTTATTTTCAACTGTGTTCTTTTCATTAGAAAAATTATATAGCTATTTTAGTTTTTTTCGATGTCTTGATTTTTTCAGGTTAAAATTTACTTTATTTACCAACCATATTTAACTACTATAAAAAAAGTTTAATTAAAAATGACTACTTTTCTTGTAGTGAATATAGGCAGCAATATCTTTATTAATTCATTGAAATGTTAATTATATGTTGTTAGTGCAGTGGATATGTCATAATTGGAGTGAAGAAGGACTGTACCAAAATCTTGAAGAATTGCTATGAAGGCACTTCTAGAAAAATGGGAAAGTGATTGTTGCTAATTGTATTATTCTAGTACTCCCAAGCCTTGCTTCCAAACAAGTGATCCACATGGACTGTATCATGTTGGTTGACTGAACAAGATTTCAAAATCTTGGTTAAGGCTGCTGGGTTTCATGGTTTCTAAGTTGTGTGCTCTACTTTCAACAATAACATTATGGAGTTTCTCTCAAATGCTTTTTGACTCTTAGGTTTCTTTAGTGGATTTGCATTTTAAATTGGGATCTGCCTACAATGGATCCAATGCATTATGCATGTATGCTTCACTTAGATTTGACATGTTGCCATAAATCATTTGACATGTGTTCATTGCTTTTTGATAATTAATCGGTTCTTTAGTTGAAGTCACAACTCTTCCACTATGTATGGTTTTGTTGCAAAATAATGCTTTGAGTGTCGCTAAAAGTAAAGAAGACTGAGAGAAAGATGATAGAAACGGCAGTCTTTAATAATTTAAAAAATTAACAATTAATAGAAACACATCTTTCTTTTTACCTTCTTGACATTTACTATTTTCTTAATGCTTTTAAGTCACAAGTTTGTAAAGATTCTATTTTTTTCTAAGTACTTTTGTTTTTGAATCACAACTCTCCTAGTATGTAAGTTTCTTTTTTTTTTTTTTCCCTTCTTTTTAACCCAAGTTATTGGTTTTTAGAGTCACATGTTAGAAACGATACCATTTTTTCTAAGGGTCCATTTAGGATTGCTTTTAAGAGGTTTTAAAGTAATTTTAAAAATTTAAAACCTAATTTTAGTGTTTGGTAAAAAAAAAATTAAAATTACTTTTGTCAAAATCAACTCTTCTTATAGCTGATTTTAAAAA
Organism: Murraya paniculata; assembly: GCA_030449075.1. Classification (NCBI taxonomy): domain Eukaryota; kingdom Viridiplantae; phylum Streptophyta; class Magnoliopsida; order Sapindales; family Rutaceae; genus Murraya; species Murraya paniculata. The sequence continues at coordinate 191,706 of JAEVFN010000041.1, forward strand.
TTAAGTAAGGAGTATTTTTTAGATTTTGATTTTGAGAATCAATTTTATCCTTTAATATAATTCTATAAATATTCTTAAAATTATTACCTAAACCCAAGTTTATCCTTAATCAAATAGGAAACAAAATCAATATTTTAATAAATTTTTATTATAATTCATCGATATAAATTTATTAATATCAATTTGTTAGTCGAATTATTATTAAATTTGTTTCACTATATTATAAATTTAATTGTCAATTGTTTTAAGATAAAAAAATAAAATCAATATATTATAGAGTTTATTTTTAGTTAAAATTATTATAATTTACAATTAAAAATATTGTATGTACCTATTTTTATATGTATAAGTAAATTTTTTATCATACATTAAATACATTTTAGTCATTAGTTTTTTTTCAACAGTTTAACAATAAAATTTATCAAAAGTCTATAACTGCTTTTAAAACTCACAGTACTTCTGAAAATAAAATTTACCAAACATTTAACTGATTCTCTTCACAGCGGATTATTTCTACAGCACAGCTAACAACAATTATTTTAAACGATACAGCATTCCCAAACTGGCCCTAAATATGTTTGTTATTGTTTCAAGTAAGAAAGGTATTGTCATAAGTTGATTAGGAACTAAGTTAATTCATTAATTAATACACAAATAATTGTCACAAGTTTAACGAAGCTAACTAATATATAATACAAGTTTATTAAGGAATCCACCCAATATTTGCACTATAGCTAGTATATTTCACTGAAGATTTTCTTTTACAATAGCTCACGAGTAATATAGCAACAAGATGTGATTATTGTATCAAATGAATTATTAATTGAATATAATTATAAAAATATTTTGAAGCCAATTATTGATTAAATTTAATTATTTAACGACTATTAAATTATTTAACAACTATTTGCGTAAATATGTTCCCATATTGTTCAAGTAATAGATACTAAGTCACAACTAACAATCTTAAATTCTTCTAGTTCTTTTTTTTTTCTCCCTCCCAAGTGTGACTATAACAACTGAGATTTTGTGTTTTTTTTTTTTCGCTTCATCCTTATTTAGTCCTTGTTTTCCAACTATTTGTGTGCTTGTCACAATTATATTATTAAATGGCCTAATTTCACATTGCACGATTATGTTGCTTATCTTTTCCAGTAAAACTAGTTTTTCACAGATTACTCTTTCACAAAACAAGTACACATAACAAGTTATAAAAGGAGCCAAATTTTCTGAAGTAGTTATTTTATAGAATCAAGTTTTATATTTTAAGGCACAAGTTATTAAAGAAGCCATAAGTTCCGAAGTTTGTTTATTTTTTGTATCAACTAAAAAGTTATATGCGTCACATGTTCACTCTTGCCGCCACCCAAAGCACAACCCGTATGTTGTTAATTGGCATACATATCTGCGCACATGAACTTTAAGATGATTAATGAAAACAGATCGAATAGAAAATTATAGAATACTCTTCAAATAATTGAAACACAATGTGCATGCCTCATCGATATCCTATTGTTTTGAAAATTGAAATCACAGCCGAATTATTGCTCCTTTAATTATACTTATACGAGAGAGGAACTTACCATTCCAATTTTTGAAAGACTGTATTGTTTAGTTAATTACTATATGTTGGGAATTTTCTACGATTCTCATGAAGTAAACCCTAATTTGCACAACTTTAATTCTTAAGATCATAGAATATCATGATTTTCACATCACTATAATTGAGAGAAAACATACCTTGATGCATACAATTTTATTGATCAAACTTTATTGTGGTTAGCAAAATTGACCTTTCTCTCTTGACCATTTAGACTGACTTACTTTTTTTATGGATAGAAAATTAACATGATATATCTATATATATGGGTGGACAGAGGACCAAATGAAACTTTTATTCCTACTTTCCATCAAGTGGATAGTTAGGTTTTTCTAATTTACCAATAAGATTACAGCCCATTATTTATTTTATGATTTAAATTCTAATTTTAACCCATTCAATAATGTGGCATATGCTCCACTAATAAAATATGCCAACATTCTCCCACTTGGCCCAAGTAACAGAGTCAACTTAATAGTTTAATAATAATACACATTATGTGCATAGTAAGAGCTAAATCTTTACTTGCATTGGTCAAACCATAAAATTATCATTAAGCAAAAACTAATATGGATCATAGCAGTTCCACATTATTATTTCGACATAGTTCCTTTTATGTATCACAATATCAGTTTTATACTTAAAATGACCTGTAATGGGAAAGAGAACAATAACGATGCCAACAATAATGTCTTCGTTAGAGACAAAACCTATTAACAATCATATCATCATTCATGTATATACCATCAAATCAAACTAGGATGTAAAAGAATCAAAAGTTGAAATAATACTTAAATGAGCTCAGAATATCAAATACATTAAGAGCCTAAAAGCTTAATCATAGTGTCAATAATGGCATCCAGTAATACCCATCCTTTCAAATGTTCACTAAAAACCTTCAGGTTTAATCCTTTTGTTAAAGGATCCTGTAATCATAAAGTTGGTGCAAATGTGCTCGATTGATACTCCTCGTTTCTAAACTTCTTCTTTAATTGCAAGGTATTTCAATTCCATATCTTTAGCGTCCTTTGAATACTTGTCGTTTTTAGAGAAGAAGATTGCTGCGGCATTATCACAATAAATCTTCAGTAGCTTGGCAATGCTTGTTGACAATTCTAGGCCCTGAAATAAAGTTCTGTAGCCATAATCCATGAACTAGTGGCCTCAAAGCATGCCATAAACTCAACTTCCATAATGCAAGTAGCAATGACAAATTGTTTTGCACCTTTCCATAAGATGGCTCCTCCAACCATCATGAACAAATAGTCAAATGCGGATTTTCTGGTATGTGTGCAGCCAGCATGATTTGAATATGAATACCCTATCACTTCTAGATGATCAAATCTCTTATAAGTGAGCATGTGATCCTTTGTTCCTTACAAGTATCTTAATACTTTCCTTGCAGCTTTCCCGTGATTCAATCTAGGATTACTTTGATATTTGCCTAGCATTCTAATAGCCAAACTGATGTCTGGCCTGGTACACGTTTAAGCATACATCAAGCTTCCAATAATGGATGCACAAGGAATCCTTTCCATTTGTTTGCATTCTAATTCATTCTTTGGGCATTATAAAAGGCTAAGCTTTTCTCCTTGCTGAATTCGAACAACACTTGCAGAGTATTTCTATTTCAAATCTCTCTAAAACTTTATTAATATTTGTTTTCTGAGACAACCTTAACCATCCTTGTGCTTTATCAAAAAATATTTCAATTCCAATCACGTAGGATGTTTCACCCATATTTTTCATTTCGGAGTTCTTAGAGAGAAACTCTTTGGTCTCATGAAGTACACTAAGATCATTAGTAGCAAGCAAAATATCATCAACATACAGAATCAAAAAAATGATCTTGCCCTTATTGGCCTTGAGATATATACACTAATAAATGATATTTTCCTTAAATCCAAATGAAGTAATGGTATCATTGAACTTAAGATACCATTGTCAAGAGGCTTGTTTAAGTCCGCATATCGATTTTTTTAATTTACACACGAGGTGTTCTTTTCCTTCAATTGAAAAGCATTCAAGTTGGGCAATATAAACATCTTCCTTTAAATTCCTATTCAGAAAGGCAGTTTTCACATCCGTTTAGTGTAACTCTAAATTATAATGAGCCATCAATGCCATAATAATGCTAAAGGAGTCCTTCTTAGAGATTGGTGAAAAGGTCTCTTTGTAGTCAACGTTGTCTTTTTTAGTAGAACCTTTGGTGATGAGTCTACCCGTGTATCGTCTGATATTACCATTTGAATCGCGCTTGGTCTTATAGACCCATTTACATCTGATTCATTTATAACCTTAGACAATTCAACAAGCTCCCAAACATCATTGTGATCCATTGATTTCAACTTTTCTTTCATGACGTATAACCATTTATCAGAATTAGCACTTTTCATGGCTTGTGAAAATGAATCTAAATCTTCATCAATTCCCAAGTCAATTTCTAACTCTTATAAGTACACCACATAATCATAAAAAATAACAGATCTTTTTTGTCTTTGAGATCTTCTTAATTTCTTGTGGTTCAACTGTAGAGGTTCATTATTGATGACTTCAATATAGGGTATTGGATTATTTATTTGTTGTTCTTGAAAGTTATTATGTGTTCAACAACTACAGGAACAACAACTTTAGAAGAAGTAATAAGAAAGGGAACTTGCACTCTAATTTCTTGGATTTCCACTTTTCATGATTCCTATTCCCACTAATTTTGACATTTTCAATGAACCTAGCATTTCTAGATTTAACAATTCTCGTACTATAGTTAGGACAATAAAATCTATACCCTTTAGATTTTTTTGAATAACTAATAAAATACCCACTAGTTATTCTTGAATCCAATTTCCTTTCATGTGGATTATAAGTCTTTACTAATAAATTGAATCCAATTTCCAGTTTCCTTTCAGCTCCAAACATACAGCTGTCTTAAACTAAGTTTCCTTCCCATCCACAGTTCAAAAATAGTCTTTGGAATTGTCTTACTAGGAGCCCTATTTAACAAATAAGCAATGGTTTTTAATGCTTCCATCTATAAGGATAAGGGGAAAGATGAGTGACTTAACATACTCCTAACCATATTCCTTAACGTATGGTTACGCCTTTTTGCTACACCATTCCGTTCTAGTGTATTTGGCATTGTTTATTGAGCGCACATGCCACGTCTTTCAAGGAACTTAGCAAATGGACTAGGGTGTTGTCTATTCTCAATGTATCTTTCATAATATTCACCACCTCTGTTAAACTTGACAATTTGAGGATGGCCCATTCTCAGTGTATCTTTTATAATATTCACCACCCCTGTCAAACTTGACAATTTGGGGATTGTCCATTCTTAATGTATTTTCCACAATATTCACCACCTCTATCAGACTTGACAATTTTCACCTTTCTATCTGGTTGTCTTTTAACACACATTGATAAATACCTCTAGGACATCCACTGATTGGATTTTTTCATGCAACAAATAGATATAACCATAACGTGAAAAATCATTAATAAAGTGATAAAATACTTTTCTCCAACCAAAAAATGGAACATCATAAGGCCTAGATATATCAATGTGTATAATCTCAAGAAGCTGTATAGTTCTTATGGCTCCTTTCTTACTTGTGTGTTTTGTTTGCTTTCCTTTAATACAATCCACATAAATATCAAGATCATTAAAATCCAAATCTAGAAGGTTTTCATTCTTTACTAATCTCTCTATTCTTACTTTGGATATGTGACCCAAACACTTATGTCACAAGTAAGCTGAACTTTTATTCACTAAGCCTCTGTTTAGTGCCAACATTATGATGCAAGGTTAATAGAGACTCAACAAAAATATTATCAAGCTTTAATTTGTATAGACCATAAAAAAAGAATTTTAGAACCAATAATATTATTATGTTTAAATAAACTGAAACATCCATTCCCAAATGTAAAAGTATATCTAACAGAATCAAATTTAAATAGGAACATTACATTGTGAGAAATTAAAGAAAGGTAAAGAATCTGAAAAATATCTAAATGATGTCCAGTGTCTAAAATCAAACGGTAAGCCTCAATGCCTTCAAATGGAGCTTTAACTCAGTTACCCATGAAGTAAACTTCTCATTTAGGTTTATGGTTTGGATCGTACCCATGAAAATAAACTTCTCATTTAGGTTTATGGTTTGGATCATAAAGAATCCATACGTCGTGTTTAAAACGTGAGTAGTGGAACCAAAATCAATCCACCATGTGTTATAAGGAACTTCAGCTTGATTCAAAACATACTAAAGCACTAGGATTACCTTTCTTTTTGAACCATGTTTTATACTTTAGGCAATCTTTAGTGAAATATCCATATTTTTTTTTATAAAAATGACACTTCTCATTCTTGATGTCCTTCTTGTGGACTTAGGTGGGTTGCACTTTCAACTTTGATGCTTTCTTTCTTGCCCTTGTGATAATTTTTTCTTCCAGGCTTCTTTTCAGCTCTTTTATGACCCATGAGGTTAATTGAGTGAGTTCCTTGTTTCTTAAGTCTTGCCTATTCCTAGATGAGCATAGTGTGGAGTTTATTCATACTCTATACGTCTTTAATGGTGTTATAGTTTATTTCGAATGGACCATACTCAGAAGGCAAGGAGGTGATATGAATTGCACAAGGAAGCTCTCACTCACTTCCATTCCATGGACCTCAATTTTGTTATTGTATCTATCATCTCAATCATATGTTGATGCACGGTAAGTGTACCATCAAACTTACAAGTGGTCAATGTACCAATTAATGCCTCGGTAAAGGACTCATCAGCTGATTTAGACTAAGAATGCTTGTTTCACAAGTTTTATATATTCTTTAGCACTTTCAGTTCTTGGAATTGTGAACTTGATGTTTTTGGCAACTGTTATCCACATAAACATTAGGCTCAATCTGTTTGATCTCACCCAAGTCTTATGGAGAGATCTCTCTTCAGCGTTGGTTTCATTAGTAATAGCAGTTGGCCTTTTAGTTAATGGTGCTAAATCAAGATCCAAAACACCCAAGTAAAGCTGGACTTGCTTAAACCAATATGGGTAATTAAGGCCGTTGAATGTAACAACAGATGAAGCTTGCGAATGAAGAGAAACAGACACAGATGCTATAAATATACATAAATGCTCACACATTAATGCTTTGAACTTAAACACATAATACAGATTGAGATGAAATTCACATAAAGCCCATATTGAAGTTCGCTTTTGGGCGATACAACAATAGACTACAATAAACATAATTGATGCTTAACTTTAATTTCACATAATTAGTAATCAAATATATATTAGCTATACATGCCTCCTACGTTTGGAGATACTAAACATATCTAATCATGCATACTAATTACCCACAATCATAATGATAGATTATAAATTAATTAATCAACCATTGGGCGATTACTAAATATTTTATAACCTATGAATTTCAATATACCCAAACAACAAAATCATTATATCATTCAATCATAAACATCATAATAATTATGAGTACTTGAAACTGAATTTAATTTAATATTTATGAAAACCTTCTAATTTGTCACTTTGGTGACTAACAAATTATATATAATATAGACAACAAATTGCATGAACATTGATTAATATATGTGTTCTACATAAATTAATATTTGACTATTTATTAAACTTTTATACCAAATTTCAGATTTTATAATACCTTAAGAGAATTAGTGATCTTTACGAAAAAGTCATTCTTAATATCTAAATCACATATTTTCCTTCAGCCACCACCAACAAATTCTGTTGGACCTAAATGCAACAAAACTCTAAACTTTGGCCAAGCATAAACCAAAGAAACCTTAGGGTGTCTGATGAAAAATCCAAAACAAACCCTAATTTCATCTTTATGTATTGTGCTGCCAACAATCAAAAACCATCTTGGACTGTCTCTCTTTTTTTTTTTAATAACAAAATAATACATATAAAAAAATTCCTATGCCAGTAATTTTCTTTCTATGTAATGTCTATGTAGAATAATAATCTAAATTGGCATATACCCATAAGGACAATTGAAAAATTAAGAGAGAGTTATTACAGATCTTAATAGAAAATCATGAATTCTCAAATCATACTTTGACACCAATTGTTGGAATTTTTTACAATTCTCATAAAGCAAGTAAACCCTAATTTGCACAAACTTTAATCCCTAAGATCATGGAATATCATGATTTTCACGTCACCATAATTGAGAGAGGACATACCTTGATCTATAGCAATTTTTTTAATCAAACTTCACTGTAAGAATTAAAGGTTAGCAAAATTGATTCCTATCTCTTAACCGCTTTAGAGTGACTCACTTTTCTAATGGATAGAAAATTAACTTGATATATCTATATACATGGGTAGAGAGATGGTCAATTTCAGCAAAACTCTTATTCCCATTTTCTATCAAAGAGACAGTTAAGTTTTCCCAATTGACCAATAGGATTTTAGCCTATTATTTATTTTATTATTTAAATTCCAATTATAGCCTATTCAATAATTTGGCACATGGGTCACTAATAAAATATGCCAACACTATATATTTTAACAAAATTTGTTGTTGCCCCAAGCTTACTATTTCTCCTTATTTAGTTTTTTTTTTTCACTGTTGGTTAAAATTAACACATGCCTGAATAAGACTTGCTAACATTTCTACAAATGTGAGAACTAATTACCTTAGGTTTTTTTTTCGATTTCACATGAACATCGCTAGAGATATTTAACATATTCTCACTACAATATCAAGTGCCTGCTTCTCTCAATTGCTTGCAATTTTTGAATTCTTCATCTAGCCGCTGATTGTATAAGACATAAAATCCAGTGGTCAATATTTTTTTCTATATATTTTATTACATGTGATCTGTCATAGCCTTGATTGAAATTGATGTGGTTTTCCTATTTATGTGTTTCTCTATGTTACCGAATAAAAATTTTCTTTTGTTTACTAAATATTTATTTTTTAATGTATATGTTTATTTTTTGTTTTAAGAATACTGATTATTGTTAAAATAAAAATAAAAAAGAGAGGGGGATGGACATTGCAACATTCTCTAGGAGAAACTTTTATCTACTTTTTACCTCCTAATGTTGTTTATAGCCCCATTATTGCTTGAGATCATAAATTTACAGTATTATTCTCATTTTTTAACGTACTTTTTCAATAAAATTAAATACTAAAAAATAAGAAAAATTTTAATCTTATAAAAATATTAAAATATTTACACTATCTTCTTATTTATAAGGCAAATGATATTAAATAAAAATAACAAATACTAAAAAATTAAAAATATTTGCATCTTAAATGTAAATTTGCTTCTCACATACATTGTAACAAATACTTAACTTACAAAGACCACCATCAATAGTCACTAGATTACGAATAGAAAAAATAGAGATCACAACATTGATAGCTCTAAAACATATAATCAAAATTTCATTGCACACAAAAAAAAAAAAAAAATTTAGTGTGGATGTTACTAGAAAAATAATAAAATCTATTTTTCTTTCCTTTTGGTGGTTTTTTTAGCAATTTTTCTTTTATAAGCGTAAAATTTACGGCAAAAGCTACAATGTCGGGCCTCAATGCCTAGCATTTTCCAGTTATTGATTTGTAACCGTTGGATTCAAGTAAAATGAATTCAACGGTTGATATTGAAAGGGGCAAAAAAAGGGCAAAAAGGGGCAACTTGTTAAACTAGTTGCCCTTTTTTCCCCTCTCTCACTTTTCTCTTCTCTCCCTCAAATCCTTTCCCTCTCTTAGGTCTCTCACCATCTCTCTCTAAAATCACTGATTTCTTTGCAAGATATTTATACTAAGCACATAAAATCAAAGCTACCATCTCCTACACAGTAATAACCGGTCCAATCCATCGCAAGATTACTGTCATTCGGAGTAGTTGAACACATCTATGTTCGTTGTCTTTCATTTTTTAGTCAAAGAAAAGGTAAGGATGTAATCTTCACTCTTGTGCTTGTCGCGATGGCTACATAAAATGCTATGTGAAACAATAAGGGGTTTATGCCTTAGGATTAAATTGTTTGGGCTATGTGAAATAATTGGGGATTTATAAATTTAGAGTGGAAAAATGGTATTTAGATGATGAAAAATTATTGTTGAAAAGATGATTACTGGTTTGGAAGCATGAAATTAGGAAGAAAAGCATAAGAAAATGGTGGGTTGTACTGAGAGAGAGGAAGGGGTTATGGGTTTTAGAGAGATAAGATGATGAGAATAAGGAAATCGACGAAGAGCAGGGAAACGAATTGCCAGATAGGATTAAGCGGCTAATCACTTGGTCCTTGGCATCACAGTGGCTAGCCACTTGTTAGACGTAGTTAACTGCTTGGATGACAAAGACCAAGTGGTCAGCCGCTTATACCCTTTCGGCTAGCCGACTCCCCTACTCCTCGTTGTCATTTCCCCTTGTATTTCTCATATGCTGTTGTTTGCTATTGGTTAAAACATTTTCTGGTGCTATCTTTAAATTGACATTCAATTTATGTGTTGTCTATTACAGGACTTAAACAATAGAATCCATTTAACATGGATACTAAAGATGATACAAGTGCAGGACTTGGTCAGACAGCATTGATACACTTTTTGTAAATATAAATTAATTGATTTGTGTCAAGTTGTTATGTTAGCAATTAGTTTTGTTTGTATTATTGACGTAACATTGACTGCTGGTTACAATAAATGTGAAGTAAAGAGGGTGAGGTAATAAGGGATTGGAAAGGGTTTAGAGCCACGATTGCTAAAAAATGAAACAAATTAACGAAAGAGGAGAAGTGTCAATTTCAGACAATGCCGGAGGACCTTATTTTGGATGTTGCTAGAGTACTGGTATAAAATTTGATAAAGACAAAAAAATTGAGCAGAATCTTGTATATCTTGTTGTCGTATGAGTGCATTCACTAAGGTTGCTTCAACTTTCTCACCTGAGCAACAAGATGCAATTAAATGAATTGGTTTCATAAGTATCCTCCACTTAAACTGTGGTCCGTTGAGACAAGAGTTTTGTGAAACACTTGTTCAACAATGTAACACAAAGAGGCTTTCTATACTTTTACAAGGTAAAGAGTAAAGTTTAAACTTTACTACCTTCAGCATCATAATGGGATCAAAGATGGAGGTGAACCTAGTGGACATACGAGAAAAAGTGGGTGGTATCCCTGAACTAGGTGCTAAGTATAAGACCAGACATAGAGGAACTGAAATATCGGCCGTAGTGATAGAGTGTAGCTAGCGAGGGCTATGGTGATAACTTTAAGATCTTATTTTCTCTGTTTGTTCTAGGAACTGTATTATGTCCCACAACTACCGCGTACATTAATCCAATGTATCTTCATGCCTTTAAAGATGTAGAGTCAATCAGAAAAAAGAATTAGGCTACGTGGTGCTTCAACTTTTTGTGGGAGGGTATAGCGAAGTATAAAGAACACGAAGTGAAGTCGATCTGTGGATGCCTTGTGTTGTTGGAGGTATGTTTAACAATTCTTAAATGTAATAACTATTTTGCCAAATTTTGACATATTGGAATGCAAAATAATACGACATAAATATTGGTTTTGTTATGCATAGTTGTTTTACTTCACTGCTATATGTATGATTGTTGTTCTATGGACAAAACGGTATGCCCTATTAGTGTATGGACTAAGGAAGAGATTCGCCGATTCTTAAAATTGACAGAAAAGTTTTGGAGACATCACAAGTACTGACGTTTGTATTATTCTCTGTCTTGTTCATGCATGTATACAATTTTAGCAACCAATTGCATGTGTTTCCATAGTAAATATTTATGGTGGCTATTCTTATTTATTTTAGGTTCCGATGCGTGAAGCAATTTTTTTTTTCAACTCTAAAGTTATTTCCCTCATTCTCAATGTATCGAAGATGCTAGCTTGAGTGCTGTTAATATGTAGGCGGCTTTTAGGGTGTTTACGGAGTCAGTACAAAGAATTAAAGAGAAAATATATTCATTTAATGTAAGAATGGAAATGGTTGAGTAGTCTTTGGAGGAATTGAGATCACAATGCCCAATTGGTGCACCATTAAAACAACCATGTGATTAGTCACCGTCTCCAATCTTAGAACGTCTAAAATCTACATGTCCACTCGAGAAAACCTAGGCAACCAATGATGGGAAAAACAAAATGATTATGGTCAGTGACGAGGACTCTGTGGACCATAGATTGAACTTGAACCTTGATAAACTGATGGCCTGGGCTGGGACAAGTCAACCAGCCAGTGAAATTCATAAAGATCCCTCCCATTTTGTCGAAGGTTATGTCCCTATTCAACCACCTATTTTCTAAGATGAGTGGAGTTTTTAAATCTCATTTTAAAAATTTTATTTCCATGATAATTCACTGATGAATGAATTTACATATAAATTTCTTTTAGATAGGATATAGACTAACTAGTTGAGTTGAGGCGAGAACCTCGGACATCTATAAGTGTTAGTGTGTTGCCAACGTAAGAATTGTAGGCCAGGCTGGTATCAACTCTCATCGTATGATCAATTGTCATAGGGAACAAATCCTAGGTTCAAAACTGGTCGTTTCAAGTTAACGACCCTATTACTCTTGATCAAATGAAGCTTATTCAATATGCTTTTGATAGAGACACTAAGGGAAGGTATTTGTGGATTTTTCTAATAAATTTTGTACTTCGCGTTGAATTAAGTTTATATGATTTATATGAATCATTATTCAAATTTATTTCATATTACCTTTAGTGAAATCATTGTTTCTACTTATGGTGAAATTTTGAATCGGCATTCTCTATCGAGCATTTTGTCAAGGCCATATATAAGTGGAGGGGTATAAGGTTTCAATATCCATCCATGTCACTAAATATGCTTGTCCTATATTATATCTTGAAATACTAGCTAAGCGGCATAAGAGGGGGTGAATTGGGTTTTTAAAAAATTATAGAGTAATTAAATCAAATCTCAATGCAAATATAAAATTAAGCAAATAACAAATAAATGACAACAATCAAAATGTAAAAGAGAGAAAAGAAAGAGAATTAAACATGAGATTTTTACATGGTTCAGCAAACTCCTGCCTACATCCACTTCTTCAAGCTCACCGAGGTTGAGGATTCTACTATTTAAACCTTACACCACACCATAAGACTTCAAATTTTTTATAATTGACTTCTAAGGTGTCAATCAACCTTTACAACCAGATGTTATCCCAAACCTCTTAACCCAAGTGTGTTCCCACGTGTGCAATCACTCAATTTGATGTTAAAATAAAAATTACACAAATTTTTCCTCACACAATGTATGTGTTTGCAAATGATAGCCCAAAGTGTAAATGGATGAAAGATTAACAAGTTTTAAGTACAAGAGAGATTGAATGCACAATAACAAGCTCAATGATGATTATAGAATTCGTTTTTATTTGAATTTGATTGAGCTTTTTTATATTTGGAGAAGAAAATTAGTTGTTGACTTTTTAGGCATAATTAGATCACCGTTAGTGTTAATTATTTTACTGTTATACGTGTCAATGTGCAAGTCTACACAACAAGTAATATACCGATGGTATTCAGATCATCACCATGGGGATTGATGCTAATAGATTTGCTACAACAATTTTAATAGTGCAATTTTACTCTAAAATAAAATAAAATAATTAATTAAACTAAATAGATTCAAGATGCAACAAACAAAATGCAATACGGTAAAGTCTCAGCTCAAACACAAAGAAACTCAATGGAAAACGAGTAGTTGAGAGTTTAAACTTACTTAATGGTTTTGACTATATTTCCAATTACTATATCGTTGCTACAGCATCTACTACAGCACTGAGCAGAATCCCTCATGCATCCTCACATGTCGCATGTTGGATATCTTAATCTAAATGCAACCTAACAATGACCAGTTGTTATACTAACATTAAACATAGCATTATGAGTTCTAGGTTCCAATTGCCCTACAAGGTGAATTATATGTCTAGTTCTTCACTAATTTTAGATCAAGTATGACCTTATTCAAATTGAGATTAACTTAACTTGGGAAAATCTGAAATCATGTAATGTCTTAATTTGTTCCACTAAGTCAGACTTTTTGGGGCTCTTTCTTAGCTAGTATCCACTAAATAGGTGGTCAGCCGAAATAGGAAATTGCAATAAGTAAAATCAAGACAAAATACTACAGGAAATATAAAGCAACACACAAATATCAGTCAAATAACCATTAAGCTTGTTTAACACTCAGCCATAATAAAGTTTAATTCATGATTTGTGATAAAACAGTAACAAGAATCGTTTTAGTCATCAAATACATTCTCATAAATAAAAGTAAACAAGAAAATAAAGATGAGGGATTGAGTTCAGCTTGATCTTGTGATCTTTCCTTCTTTTTCTCCTTGAATCCTCTACTGCGGTCCTCAAATCTCTCTTTTTCTCTGTTTTCTTTTTATGTTTTTCCTCTGTTATTTTCTTTAATAATGGCTCTCCCTTTTTCTTTTCATGCGTGCTCATTTTTATAACTCGAAATTAAAGCATGTAGAAGCTTATAGCTAGCTGTGTGTCTTTCATTTTTGGAAACCTTAGATCACAGTCTTTCAGTAAAACGCGCAAACTATGCTACAGGATTGCTGAAGATTGCTACAACATCTTCTCTGTTCCAAACTTGTTTTATTTTCTTTGCAGCTAGGTTCTTTTGTCATCTCTGCAAGTCTGTTGCAACAGCGTTCCATCTATAAAATTTGAACTTCTTAGCCACCTACAATCACACATAATCAGAGCACCAAATGATCTAAAACAAGATTAAGTTATCAAAATTAAACTTAAACATATGCTTATCCAAAATATAAATAAAATGCAACAAAAACAAATCATTTACTCTTTAAGTAACATTAGTTTAAATCTAAAAATGTCATGATAACCTCAATTCATAGAGTTATTACAACCCCAAACTTAAACCATTACTTGTCCTCAAGTAATGCCATCAACACTAACACTTCGATCACACAATCATGCAATAAACAACTTAGCTCTATCTTCTAACTTGGTCGGATTCATCGACCCTCAGATCTTATTCTTAAACATAAAAAATTACTGTAAGCAGTTTCAATTCTAAATTTAGGTCTCATTCTATTCAAAGTGTGTGTGTGGAATTTTGATCGAGTTCCAGAGTTACTGCAGCATCACACAAGCATCAAATTAACTTAAAGATCAAGCAACAGGCATTTCCTCTTATAGGGAAACAAGAATCAACAAATTGGCTTTGAACTGTGCTTCAATAATTTTTTTTTTCAGTCAAATACTCTTCAATGCAACATTAATTTTTCATGTGAATGTCTGTTACTTGGAATGATGACACTCATTGACTCAAGGCTGAACATGGGGCTCATGAACAGACTTGGCTACTCAATATCGTAGACAGAAGACTTATCTTGCTCTTTTTTTTTTAATTTTTTTCAGTTGCTACAGCAATGCTTATAACTCTCGCTGCCTTTTTACTCAAGTCTGCATATGAGGTGCATACTCAGCAACTAAGTCATTAGAGTAGAATTTTATTTCATAACTACCACAGTTTGTGATAATTTTGAAAAAAAAAATTTCAATCGCCCTCACCAAAACTTGAGATATTTTTAATCTTGTTGCTCTACCTGGTTCTGCTATAGCATACTCACAAAACTCAACTAAAGTCTAAGTGTTAAAACAGAGTTTCAACCTTCATCTATAAAATATCTCTACTAGGCAGTCATTCATCCAACATTTCATCACTCAATTCATCCTCATTGGGTTTTCCAGATCCAAAAACAATGCTAGAATAAATAGAGCTACACACATAACACAAACACATGCATTCATAGACACATTACACCATAGCACAACCCCCCTAAACTTGAGAGGTGTTGTGTTCTCACATGCACACAAAATAAATTGAAAAACAAACATGCATAAACTTAAAAGAAAGAAATGCAAAATAAACAAGTTAAAATAAATAAATAAAAGAAAAGTTTCAGAATTTGAAAAGTTAAACTGGGCTGGCAAGGGGTACTCCCCTGTTGTTGGAAGCTCTGCTGCAGCACTTGCCGAGAAGGTTCACTTCTTCTTTAATCCACTTCTTAAACGTTCTTTTAGTGAACCCAATAGTACAGCAACCGGTTATTTCTTCTTCTGGCTCTTAGTTGGACTGGTAGGTTCTAGTAGCTTATATGGCTTTGGGCAGAGTTGTCTTTGTCTTCTTATGTTCTGGTTCTTTGGTGCTCGCATTGCTGTAGCACCTCCAAAAGGTTGTGCCCCTTTTCATTTGCTAAAATCCTTGAAAGCTGGGACTAAGGATTTTGTTGGGGTTTGCTATGTAGCAGCTCATGTAGGTGTTGTTGCTACTGGTTCCTTAGCTGTGATACTTGCAATGAGGTCTCTCAGGCTGCTTCTTGCTTTTCCTGTGTTTGCAGCTCTGCTGATGGCTTCCTCAATGGTTGCATCAACATCCTCTTTCCATTCTGACTCGGACTCTTCTTCAACCAAAATTTTCTCTTTTCCTTTGCTTGTGGGAGTCACCTTTATAGCTTCCTCCTCATTTTCTTCGTCTTTTTTCTGCTCTTCCTTTTTCTCTTCCTCTACTTCCTGTTCTTCACCTTCTGACTCCTCTACTACCTCAACATTTTCTGTGTCCCCTTGCCCTGGCTGCGGTTTTTTCTCGAACTCTTCTTCAGCCTCTATATATTCACTCATTTCTATTAGAACAGCTTCTTCAGCTCTTTTAAAATTAAACTGCTGCAGCAATGACTCAGGAAGGTCTGCATCTTTGCTCTTTTTGTACATTGTAAATTGATGTTTTTGTTCTTCAAGATATCATAGGTAAGTCTAAAATCTCTTGTTTTCTACTATTTTGTGCTTGGACACATGCCTTCATGGCTTCACTGAGTTCTTGAAGTATTTTCTCAATCTCTGTAGTTTGTTCTGTCTTAGCTGTAGCAGGCCGTTTTTGGGGTTACTACAGCTGCAGATTCTCGAGCAATCCTCTCAATTATCCTCACTATAATGGCCCCTTCATTCTTCACTCGATCATCACTTTTCCCAAATTTCACTCTCGAGGCCTCACAAATTCCTGTGATAAGAGAAGGGAATAGCAATGCAGCAGATTTTTATTTTTTTGTTGAACACTCTATAATTTCTTACTCAATAATCTTCCCCACATCAATGGTTAAACCCTTTACTACGGCATAGAAAATTATAAGTCGATCTTGAGAAATAGTGGTTATGTGAATAGTTGGCATTATTCTAGATTTTAAGAACTTGACCCAAACTTTGGCATTCAGTTTCAAATCTATCCTATTTACCACTCGGTTTTCCTCATTCATCTACTCACTACCATTTATTGTTAGTGTTTTAAATACTTCTTCCCACTTTTTAATAGTCATGTTCTCAACAAATTTTGTATATTCACACTCAATAACAGTAAGTAAATCATAAAAGGCATTAATGACTCGAGAGTCTAAAGGAACTTGAACTTGCCTTACTAAGATGTTGTGTTGGTCTTGCTGCAACATGTTGGAGTAGAACTCCTTAATCACCGAGATGATTGGGTCTTGGTGGTGAGAATAAAACTTGACCGATCTTCTTCGTGCTACAGCGGTATAGATGTTGTTCATTACTCTCGTTGGCTGCTTTGGAAATGTAAAGCCCTTTTCTTCCAAAGATCTTCACGGCTCGATGAATTCTTCAAATTTGTTCTCGGCTCTATGGTTGTCAAAGTGTAAAGGATCCTTCAATCTAACAGCGTGTGTTTTAATTTTCACCACAGTTCTAGCAATTCACAGTAATTATTATTGTGCTGAAAGAAGACAAATAAGATGTGAAAAGGAATTGTGAATATGTCAGAAGTTACAGGCAAAAAGAGAGGGTTATAGTGAAATTGTACTGGTTAGAGTGAATCCCTAATTTATAGTACGAGGGAAAGCGAAAAGAGGAAAGTAATCATTAGGATAAACTTGGAAAGAATTTTGAATTTTAAAAACAAATTTTAATTAGAAAAGGAAATGATTGCATTCTTTCCCTCATCAGAAATTTTGATCTTCTAGCATAAGTGTGTCAGCCTCTCCAACGGTTAAAAATCCAGAGCTGTCAGTGCAACGGTAAAAATCAATGCTATAACAACTAATTTG
Organism: Murraya paniculata; assembly: GCA_030449075.1. Taxonomy (NCBI): domain Eukaryota; kingdom Viridiplantae; phylum Streptophyta; class Magnoliopsida; order Sapindales; family Rutaceae; genus Murraya; species Murraya paniculata. The sequence goes on from JAEVFN010000041.1 coordinate 209,437, forward strand.
ATGCTGCAGCACTAGCGATAAACGCTTCTGTTGTTTGAGAGCCATTTTATGTCTGTGATACAATAAGCGATGCTACAGCAACTCCCTTCTACTTCTTTACCCACCTTTTTTTTCTATTTTTTATTGCTACTTGGTTATTGGGTTGCCTCCTAATTAACGCTTGATTTAGGTCCTTCAACCTGACAATCCATAATTGCTCAAGTTTGATCTTGTAGGCATCCTGCTTAGAATTGTTCAAAGTAGCTCCAATGTAATGCTTTACTCTTTGTCCACTCACCTTGAATTCCTGGCCTGTCCTTCCATCTTGAAGATCAACAGCCCCCTGAGGATAAATTTTGATAAGTTTGAGAGGTCCTAACCATCTAGATTTTAGCTTTTTATGGAAAAGTTTCAGCCTATAGTTATAGAGCAATACTTGTTGGCCTAGAATAAGTTCCCTTTGCTGAATTTGCTTGTCATGCCATTACTTGGTCCTCTCCTTATAGATTTTTGCATTTTCATAGGAGAATAACTGTAACTCTCCGTGCTCACAAAGCTGTAACTTGCTCTGTTTTGCTGTAGTATTCATATCCATGTTTGGCTGTTTAATTGCCCAATATGCTTTATGTTTTAGCTCCAATGGCAAATAACATGCTTTGCCTTAAACAATTCTGAATATAGACATGCCAATTGGGGCTTTGTAAGCCTATAAAGAGTCATTTAGTCTAAGAGACCAATCTCTTCTATTGGGATTTACCACTTTTCTAAAAGTTTCTTTTATCTCCCTGTTGGACACTTCTGCCTGACCAATAGAAGAGATTGGTATAGCAACTTTATGCTTGATCCCATACTTAGCCAATGCTGCAGTAGATATCCTGTTGTAAAAATGAGTTCCTTCATCACTGACAATGGCCCTAGGGGTGCCAAATCTTGAGAAAATATTCTTCTGAATAAAACTTCACCATTGCTTTGGCATCATTTGTTGGTAATATTGTAACTTTTACCCACTTGGATACATAGTTCACAGCCACTAAGATGTATAAGTTACTAAAAGAGGGTGGAAATGGTCCCATAAAGTCTATTCCCCATATATCAAAAAGCTCAACCTCCAAGATGTTAGTTAACGACATTTCATGCTTTTAAGAGATATTTCCTGTTCTTTGACACGTGTCACAGCATTTAACAAACTCATAAGCATCTTTAAAAATAGATGGCTAGTAATAACCTGATTAGAGAACTTTTGTTGCTGTTATGTGTCCTCCAAAGTGTCCACTATATGCTGCAGCATGATAGGACTGGAGAATGTTTGAAATTTCTTCATCAGGAACACATCTTTATAATCACATAGTCTGAACACATCTTGTACAAGTATGGATCATCCCACTAATAGCTTCTAACATCATGAAAAAATCTTTTCTTCTGCTGGTGGCTCAAAACAGGCAGTAGTAATCCACTTACTAAGTAATTGGTAAAATTTGCATACCATGAAAATCCTAATTGCTGCAGCATCTGTGCATGTTGTAGTACTAAAAATTGCTCGTCATGAAATGTTTATGTGATGTCCTGCTTAGTCAGCGTGCTTACATCGGCTTCCAACCTTGAAAGATGATCTACTACTTGATTTCAGTGCCTTTTTTCTCCTTGATCTTTAGGTCAAACTCTTGTAGTAAAATAATCCACCTAATCAACCTTGGTTTGGCATTTTTCTTTGAAATCAAATACTTTATGGCTAGAGTGATCCGCATAAACAGTCACTTTAGTGCCAACCAAATAAGCTGTTGAACTTGTCAAATGCAAAAACAACTATCAGTAACTCCTTTTCAGTGGTGGTGTAGTTGGGTTATGTATCTACGAGAGTTTTGCTAGCATAATAAATTAAGTGAAAAATCTTACCTTTCCTCTACCCTGGCACTGTTCCAATAGAGTGGTCACTAGTATTACACATTAACTCGAACAACATACTTTAGTCAGGTGCTACAACAACTGGTGCTGTATCAAGAGCTCTTTTTAACTCAACAAAGCCTTTAAAAACTTCTCCTCAAAATTGAAGGGTCTATCATGTTCAACAACATGCATAAAGATTTGGATATTTTGGAAAAATTCTTAATAAATCTTTTATAAAACTCAGCATAGTCCTAAAAAACTCTTATGCACTTGACTGAATTAGGTGGTGGAAGTTTATCAATCACCTCTATTTTTGCTTTATCCACCTTTATTCCCTTTCTAGAGACCCTATGACCTTTGACTATCCCTTCCTGTACCATAAAATGGTACTTTTCCTAATTCAATTCTAAGTTTGTCTCTTCACATTTTTTTAGCATATTTTTTAGATTGTTCAAAAACAGTCATCATATGATTCCCTAAAAACTGAAAATCATCCATGAATACCTCAAGTGTTTGCTCAACCATATTTGAAAAGATAGACATCATACACTTCTAGAATGTTGCTGAAGCATTGCACAAGCCAAATGGCATCCTCTTAAAGGCAAAGCTTCCTATAAGGACATGTGAATGCTGTCTTATCTTGATACTCTGGTGCTATAGCAATCTAGTTGGAGCACGAGTATTTGTCCTAAAAGACAATATTACTTTTTTCTAGCAAGTTGTCCAGCATCTAATCTATGAAAGACAATCGAAAATGATCCTTTCATTGTAGCTTTGTTTAACTTTCTGTAATCAATGCAGACTTTTCATCCAGTTACTGTTCTTGTGGGAATGAGCTTATTCTTTTCATTTGCTACAACTGTCACTCCACCATTCTTTGGAATACATTATACTGAACTTACCCATGAGCTGTCTAATATTGGGTAAATGATTCCAACGTCCAGCCACTTCATGATGCGGTTTAATCTTCTCTATTGCTCTACTGAATTACTGTAAAAATCTTCCTGTAAAAATCTTCCTGTAAAATCTTATGCATGCATATGGATGGGCTGATTCCTTTGATATCTGTCATGGTCCATTTGATGGCCTTCTTTTATCTTCCTAGTACATCCACCAAGCTCTTTTCTTGTTCTGCATTCAAAGAAGATGAAATGATTACAATAAGTGTGCTATTGTCACTGAGATAAACACACTTCAAATGTGAAGGTAAAAGTTTTAATTCTAAAATAGGAGGTGACTCAATTGAGGGAACATAAGGTTCTACTTCCCTGTTTGAGAGATCTAGAGATTCAAAGTGTTTTTCTGTTCTCATGGGTTGCTTCTCTCCTAATTAGGCTATGTCAGCTGCTTTAAGATCTTTCTCATCAAGTTCTTCAGACTGTTACAACCTTAATTTCTTCATTGTTACAGTAACTGTTTAATCTCTCTACAATAGTAAAATCTACAACACTTGATAAAATTACAGTCTTCAACATCATCAGGACTCTTTATGGCATCTAGCACATTGAATGTAACTTGTTGTTCATTAGCCCGTATAGTTCAGCACTCCATTTTGCACGTTAATTAGAGTATTTCTCGGGGTTAAAAAAGGTCTACATAAAATGATTGGCACTTCTTTATCTACCTCAAAATCCAATACTATGAAATCCACAAGAAAAATAAATTTATCCACCTTCACCAACATATCTTCAATCTTACCTTCTGGATAAGCAAGAGATTGGTCAGCAAGTTGTAAAGTGACCGTTGTTGGTCTAACTTCCCCAACTCTCAATTGCTTGAACATTGATAAAGGCATGAAATTGATGCTAGCTCCCTAAATCACATAGTACCTTGCCACTGTATTTAGTTCCTATAAAACATGGGATTGTAAAACTCCTTGGATCTTTTAGCTTATGAGATATCTTATTCTGAAGCATATGGCTGCATTCTTGTGTTAGAGCAATTGTTTCAAATTCTCTAAGCATCAAGAACTTCACATAATTTGGTATTTGTTCTAAAGCTTCCACAAAATGAATGTTGATATGTAACTGCTTCAGTACTTCCAAAAATTTGCTGAATTGTTTATCTTGCTTTTGTTTTTGAAATCTTTCGGGAAAAAGTGGTGGGTGCCTAAACTGTTATGTTGTAGTAGGTATAGACTACTTTTCCTTTACCGTGTTCGGGACTGATGTGGTTGGTGATGTAGCATCTTCTCTAACAGGTGCTGGATTATCATTTTCTATAGCTGCTGTAGCTTGGCTGTTCACTCCCGTATGCTGGAAAGTGGGATGTTGTGGCTCCTCTTCATCTTGAATTTCTTCTTAGGTTGAAATGGGTTCAACTCTTTTTTGTGGTACATCAAATAGAATATGAACATCATTTTTAGATCTTAAATTAATCACTTTGTAGTGTTCTTTTCCTTCCTTTCTTGGATCTTTGGTGTTGTTAGGTACACTGTCCTGAGGTCTATTATTTAATGCTGTAGCAAGCTGTCTAATCTGATTTTTTAAGTTTCTCAAAGTCACTACTTGGCTTTAGAGAACCCCTTCATTCTTCATAATGTACTCCTTAATCAAAGCTTCAAGAGAATTGAGTTGATCATTGCTTTGTGCTTTTTTGGCTTTGATTTTGCTGGTGAAATTAAGGTGGTTGTACAAGTTTGTCAGGTTGCTGCGGCATGTTGATTATGATTGCTCAATAAGAAGTTTGAGTGTTGTCTCCATCCAGGGTTGTAGGTATTTGAGTAAAGATTGTTTTGATTCTATCTATTGAAGTTGCCCACATAGTTGATTGAAGTAGGATTTCCAGGGCAATTGTCGAACAGACGCCCTTCTCCGTAATAAATACTCTAGATACTTCAGAAACTTGGTTAACAGTTGTTGGAGCAATAGTCATAATTTTCACCATATTTGTTAACAATGTTACTTGGGCTAATAATGCTATCAAGGCATCTACATTGTGGACTCTTGCTATTCCTCTTGCTGTAGCTTATCTGGTCGATGGCCACTGATAGTTGGTTAGCTATCTTTTTTAAAATTTCATAAGCCTCATTGTAAGACTTAGATAACAAGGCCCTATTTGTTGACGTATCTACCATCAATCCAGTGCTTGGGTTGAGATCATTGTAGAAAATCTCCAACTGTATACAACAAGAAATACCATGATGAGAACATCTCTTGAGTAACTCCTTAAATCTCTCCCATACATCATACAAACTTTTATCTTCAAGTTGATAGAAAGATGTGATTTCATTTATCAATTTTGCATTCTTTGTAGATGGGAAGTACTTACATTAAAATTTTGTCAGCCAAGTCATTCCATCTAGTAATAAAGTCAGGTGGAAGAGAGTTTAACTACGCTCTTGCTCGATCCCTTAAAGAAAATGGAAAAAGTCTGAGTCTCAATGCTTCTTCTGATGCTCCAGCAATCTTGAAAGCATCACTCACTTCCAAAAACAATTTAAGGTGAAGACAAGGATCTTTTGATGGCAATCCATTGAACAGTCCCACTGTTTGAAGCATCTAAAACATCACGGGTTTGAGCTCAAAATTATCAGCTTGCACTTCTGGTCTAACTATTCCAGGATTTATGGCTTAAGGGATCAACACTGCATAGTCTTAGATGGCTTTATCTCTGTCATATGCCATGTGGACAATATTATTGTTCCCTGGTTGCCTATGATTATTCTACCCATTCTGACCTTCTTGTGTATTGATCGGTTGTATTTTTCCTCGAGAGTTTAAATTCCCTATATCATACAAATTATCCTTGTCTGCAGCAATTCTTGAATTCCTATGCTCTTTTCTCAATCTCCATTTAGTCCTTGTAATTTCTAGATCAAACTAGAATTCAACAGGTTTGAACCTGCGTATACAAGACTAAAGTTGTTCTGCCAACGTAGTAAACAAATTAAAAGAAAACTAATATTTTGCACCATCTAAAATTGACTCTACAAATCACACTAAGCATTCAATCCCCGGTAACGACGTAAAAAACTATCAAAAGCTTGTTGATTATCTTACTACTATAGGTCAATGTGCAAGTGTACATAACAAGTAATATACTGATGAGTATTCAGATCATTTCCATAGGGATTGATGTTAACAGATTTGTTACATTAATTTTAATAGTGCAGTTCAGTCTAAAATGAAATAAAATAATTAATGAAACTAACTAGATTAAAGATGCAACACACAAAATGAAATATGGTAAACTCTCTTTTCATTTACAAAATCTTATGTTTAATTTCTAAAATTTATGTTACATTTTGCACTTAATGTTGATTTATGAATTTTATGTTATATTTTCAAGTTTTTGTTTTATTTACTAGTAATATATCAATTTATTAGTTTTATATTAATTTACTCGTTTTACCTTTTATTTACATGTCTTATGTTTAATTTCTAAAATTTATGTTTTATTTTACAGTTAATGTTGATTTATAAGTTTTATATTTCATTTAAATAATTTATATTTACTTACGGTATTAATGCCTTAACGGCATCATAGAATGACCATATATACATATATGTATATATGTGTGTGTGTGTGTGTGTATAATGATCTCATTATACACCGCACAATTTTCCTATCATAAAACCATGTTGCAATGTTTTCTTAAAGTGATCAATAAGATGAGTAATAGGAACTTTGTGCGGTTCCCTCATGAAAGATTCCACGCTCTCCGCAATGTTGGTGGTAAGAATAATGTATCTTCTACCTTCGAACTCAAACCTTGCCCAATTACACGTGCCCACATAATTCTCTAAGTAGTCAGCCGCACCCGCTTGGAGTTACCATAATCCCTCAAGTTGTTTTTTAAATTCTTCGTGTCCATATGTTTTTGTTGCGTTTATGAAAGCAGGCTCAAATTCATCCCAAATAGCTTTAGACATCTTGAATTTTGACTTTACGTTACCTTTGACATTGTAAAAATAAACGCCATGAGTAGCAGTACGGAATACTTTCAAAACAGCTTTTTTTATGGTAGTGCATCGGTCAGAGATAAATACTAAGTCCGGCCTATCACTAATCACTCCATGTAACTGCATCATAAACCATTCCCAAGCATCATTGTTTTTCGAATCCATGACCCCAATGGCTAACAGATATAATTGATTGTTTCCATCCAGGTATGTCGCAACAAACATGCTTCCACGATATCACCCTTTTAGATGAGTATCATCTACAGCAATGACTGGCCTGATGCACTATATAAAACCCTTGATAGAAGATCCAAGAGCCACAAAGTAATATAAGAAATTCTTATTCCCATCTCGCTATTGGTGAGTAACTGTACCTTCATTTACTTTGGTCAAAACATAAGAGTATTTAGCAAGTTGTATGACTCTGTAGGGTTCCCTTGAACTATTTCAAGGCCAACATCTTTGGTTCGGGATGCTTGCTAATATATTAACTAGACATCGTATTCATGCTGCTTTTCTACTCTGATGTCATTTTGAGTGTATATCTATTTTTTCTGGATAAACTTGTCTGTGATAATATAACCAATAGCTGAGCACCTTACTTGACGAATACCATCGGCCAATACCTCATTATAACAACTGTGTACATTGTCAACTCTTTTCACTAACCAATGAATATTCTGGTCATTCGAACCTCTTGTTGCTCCAATATGCCATTCACATAATTCTGAAGAACACTGGGCCTTGAAACGTGTCGTTGTCGACCGTTTGATCTTGAAATCAAACTTACCCCTCAAGGTAACTTTGCGCAATTCTAGTTTTTAACTCATTCTTCTCAGCAAACAACTTACCTACACCAATATCATCATAATTACAATTCCCAACCAAGTCTAGAGCAACCAAGTTCGAAGGGAAAACTAGAGCAAGAGTTACGAGTTGGTCAACTGTTATTTTCCTTCTCAAACAGGCCATTGAAGGAATAGGTCTGTTGTCTCTGTTATTAATAGGAATATCATTCTGATCATCATCCTCATCATTAGTACGAATATCGGAATGACCGATGCCTCCATCATGAACTAAATTATTGAAATGATTGTCCATTGTATTATTATATAGTTCCATACAAACATTATTTGCTTCTATGTTACCGATGTCATCAGTAGGATCATCATTGTTACGGAAATTATTGTTGTAGGATGGAGAGTAACGTTGCTCTAACGAAGTTTTTAGTGCTAACGCCTCTTCTTCAACATCCACTATGCTAATGCCATTGTTATCAATGGTGTCATTGTTGTCGTGGCGTGGAGAGTAACGTTCCTATAAGGACAGGGTCTGTGGTAATACTTTTTCTTCAATATCAAGGACAGAGACGTTTGCTCTAAAAGAAGTTACGTTTCTACAAATGGCTCAACATCTTGGTTTTGAACTAGAGGAGATGTGGTAACAAATATAGGGATGCATCCGTAATTGACCACATCAAAGGCCATATGTAAAACAACCTTGCCTATTTCGTTGTTAACTATGCCCATAGGTAGTGAATATGTACGATACATTGTATTACTAGACCTCAAAATTATTTTCATGGTGATATTGTATTCATTACGATTTATCTGTAAAACATCATAAACGCTTGCCAGAAACTGATCAAACGTACAATCTTTCCGAACAAGAAAAGTTGTATTATTGGCATTCACATACTTCATACGCCCATCTGCCAACGTCTCCCACCAACCGCGTAACATAGTTGAAGCACAACTAAATCTATTAAACCTAAAAAATATTTAAAAAAAAAACAAATGTGGTTACACATTATAAAACTATGATAAAGTGAATATACGATATATTTTACGTGGGTGCCACATAAACGGTCATAACAGGTGTTTGTCATGCTTAAATTGAGGTAAATTTTTTATTTGACCATGAGGGAGAACTGTGAAAAAGGTCGAGGATTTCATTCGTCTCGTCGCAAGCTTTGAAATGATATATTATACAAAAAAAAAAGCACATGTAGCCTAAGTTATGACCTCTAAAAAGTAGCATGTACTGTAATTTTGTACAAAATCTGATTTCGTTTCTAACTCGAGTTTCTACTATTTCAATGATTTTTTTTTATTTATAAACTCAAATCTAAGTACTTTAAACAAGTTACATTACTTTATAAATGAAAAATAACAACATTTACAATAAAATATAAATCAAATTTAAACTTAAACCCTACACTTAATACATTAAAAATTCATATTGTGTAAGAGCAAAAACTAACCTGCAAGATGCTCTCAAATTGATGATTCTATACTTTTGCTATATTGACAATGTTGAGAGTGTTGAGATTTATTCAGAGTGTTGAGAGTGTTGAGAGTGTTGAGGTTTTTTGACGGTTTTAAGGGTCTTGAGTGTCTTAAATTTTGTTTTTCCGTTTTGAGTATTACATGAGTGGCATTTCAAAAGAGTGGCATTGTTTGAAAATTTGAAGAAAGTGATGAGGGCAATTTCATCTAAAATATTAGTATTTAACAGTTATGATAGAAAAAAACTTGAAGGGTTAAATTTAAAAAATATAAAAGTATTATGGTTATTTCTATAAATATTTCATACCTTATACATATGCCAAATGATACTATACATGAAACATAAATGTCAAACACGAAATGAGTGGCAATATAAAAATTTTTTGCTCTATTTATGACATGAAATACCAAACTTCGAAATTTCGAAGTTTAATAAAACACTTAGCTTCATATAAAATCACCTTTTAACCTGAACTCAAATGTGCCTAAAAATTAAATTAAATTAAATTAAATTAAATTAAATTAAATTAAATTAAATTAAGCTCAGTTTGAAGTACACACATTTTTGATAGAATTAAAAAAAAAAAAAAAAAAACCTCTAAACTTTGATTCTAACTCTCGCATCTGTCCTCTCAACTTCAGTCTCAAATTGCTTGGAAATTAAGCATATCAAAAGCATTCAACTTTAATAAATTTAAAAACACCCCTGGCAATGACCAAATAAAAATATATATCTCTGGCTCAAAAAATCCAAAATTTGTCTAGCTTGAACACCATTAAACTCAGGAAAACATTTATTGACATCCAATAGCTCCTCAACTTATCCTAAGAACTGAAAATTCAATTTATCAACCCAAAGAAATTAAACAAGCTCTTAAAAATTCAAGTGAAAAGCTAAAAATAATAATAATAAAAGGTTAATTAACTAGAGATTGATGTAGCAATAAAAGAAATAAGAGTATGAAGTATCAAAATCGGTTGAAGGTGCTGAGTTAACTGCCGACCCCATGATCAACCTCCATTTTTTTTCATCGATTGATTTTGAGGAAAACAAAAGAAAAGAAGGATTTTGGCTTTTGGCACATTGGCGAAAAACAAGATTTTGGCTTTTGCTGGATTGGCTTAAAAGAAGGATTTTGGCTTTTGGCAGATTGGCAAACTGTGAAACAGACAAGGGGAAGGAGAACTTAGGGATTTTTGCCCGCTTTGTTTTCTTTTTTTGGCGGTCTATTAAAATCTTTTTAACCTTTTCTTTTCTTTTCTTTTCTTTTTTTTTTCCAGCATTTATATATTATTATCAATTTAATGTTCTTTTTGTAGCATTCAAAATGTGCAAAATATTGTAGTCACACCTAATTTTCTACATCTTATTTACCGAAACTACATGATAAGGAAAGATCTTGGGAAACTTCGTCGATATTTAAACTTTATTGCTCAGTCAAAATATGCAAAGGACTTGTTATATGGTGCCAAAATCCTTAGCTGCTCTCACTTTAAACTCCAGTGGCTATAAAAGATCAGCACAAACTTGGAGACAACAAGTACGCCAATCCCACCAAGTATAGATAACTAGTTGGGGCATTACAATATTTAATCTTCAGAGACCAGATATTGTTCAACCAGTGATCAAAGTCTCCCAAAGATTTCAAAACCCCACTATAGGCTATTTTAAGTGCAGTAAGAGGATACTTAGATATCTTAAGGGAACAATGGACTGTGGACTTCACTTTATCTCTCGACGCTCCCTAACTTTAAATGGTTTTTGTGATACAGATTGGGGTGGCTGTAAAGTAACTTGAAGAAGCACAACAGGATACTGTATATACTTGGGAGCTAATTATATTTCTTGGTCCTTAAAGAAGCAGCGATAGTTTCCAAGACAAGAACTGAAGCAGAATATCTATCTCTCGCTTCAACTACGGCAAAAACAACATGGCTTACTTTCCCCAATGTGACTTTGGCATTCTTCTGCATCAACCACCACAACTATTTTGTGATAACCTCAATGCACTACATATGAGTATCAATCTAATTTTTCATCATCGATCTAAACATATCGAAATTGATTACCATTTTTTCAGAGAAAAAGTTGCATTAGGAGCACTCGTTACAAGGTTTTTGTCCCCCACAAAACAATTGTTGACATATTTACAAAACCACCGCCAAAGCAATCTTTCCTTCAGTTTTGGTACAAGCTGGGAGGCCACTGCATTCCACCCTCCATTGAGGGAGTATGATAAGACAAGAACTCAATCATCAGTAGAAATCTTGGAGATTAATTTAGCCGAATGCGGAGCACTATCAAAGGGATTTCCAATATCTAGATTATCTCCATCAAATATCTTGATTGATCACAATTCTTTTATAAAATTCTTTTTATACTAGCTGTAAAAAAAGACAAGCATTAGTGGCTATTGCTTTGGCCATTAGTTAAGGACATCAGTAGCTTAAGTTCAGGAGAGTTGCCCTTCTAATTTCACGAGTAGTCTTGTATAAATTCATTGTTTCAGTTTCAATAGAACTCAACCAATTCTCTTATTCTTCGATCTTCTTTACTAGGGACCCTCTTCGACTTACTTGCCTGCAAATTAAATAGAATTAAGTGATATTCCAAATACTTATGCCAATTCTACTTCAGTTGCGTATGAACTAGATATTCTTTTCTGATAAGTTAGCATTTGAGTGCACTCTTCCATTTAAAGAACCAACGAAAACTTAAATAAAAAAACTGTAGGAATCATTAAAAAGAATATGAACATTATATATTTTTACAACAATATAAAAGTTCACAATATAGGGGGAAAAAAAAAAGGAATATAGCCAATCAATAAAGTTTTTCCTAAATCACAAAACACAAAAAATCGAAGGAGAATAAAAAAATCTAAAACAACCATTATCATATTATCATATTCCTAGAATATGATGTCAAATTGTCTTTTAACTATATATTCATACAAACTTAATAAGCAGGGGATAAAACTATATTGAATTAAATAAAAAAAGCATTACAATACAAAATTAATAATTATGCTAGCCTCTTTGGATAACTACTGTTTGTTTAAGTTCGCACGGCTCTGATGATTTTATCAATTTTTTTGTGACCAATTGTTAAGAAGAAGAAGAGTATTGTTTAAGATGTTGTCAAAATAAACAAATATTAGCCATTCAATATGATAACTACCGCGTGTGGAAGGATCTTAGTACGCATAAAAATTGTTTTGCCTTTAATATTATTCTCAGTATTCTCAATAAACTGTACACATCTTTTTTAAGGTAAAGGACTGGTCAAAACAAAAATGAATTTTTTTAATTCCTTGCACCTAAGAGGTACAGGATACTAGGTTTAGAATTGATTTTGCCTTAAATTATTTGCAGAAAGTGATGCTTCATTTTTATGCAATTGATTTTGAAATTGATCAAGAAAGCTCCATTATCCAGTTATTTAAGGAGATGACTAGGACTGCACACGAGAGATTGATAAAAGAAATCGGAATTGGAGGAGCACAGGAAGCTGATCTGACCATTTGAAGAAACTGAGAGTAGAGACAAGGCTCTTGTTTGAAGCTCTAGAATTTGGGATGGAGACTACAAGAACCAGATTGCTATGAGATGTTGAATTTGTTAGTGGGTATTGCACGGACTTCATAAATAAATAATTGATGAAACATGATCAACTTTGCAAAGTTCAATTTAATTTCGTATCTATTTGTTCTATTAATGATGAAGAGTCTTTAATTCATGTTTCAATACTCTGTGCAAGTGTTTTTCCTATTAAGAGTGATGAAAATTAAGAAAGTGATAAGCAAGGGTAACTTATAAATAGATATGGTTAATTGAAAAGTGCAGTTACTAAGATAAATGATGGGAGTCAAATATATCACTACTCAGAGGTTAAAACAATGACGGAATTTGCACAGGAAAATAAAGCCCAAACATATATTTGCATGCATGGCTCAGAAAACCCGAACCAGCAGCAAGCATAAAATCTAAAATAAAATGCAGTACTAAAGGAGATAGAAATTGGCGGCATATTGCCATTATTCTAGGTAGATTGACATTATTGTTTGGGAAGCCTAGGCGCTGTGGAGAATCCCAAAATAAATATATATTATATAGCAGTCTGGTGGATTTAGGTTTGCATGCAGGAATAAGGCAGCTGGCTAGCTAGTTCTTGAAAAGTTCCAAACAATGTTCTTCGTCCAAGTTTCTGCTCCAGAACTTGCTGTAATATTCAGCATAAGTGAAATCTCTGTATACGGCTCCAGATCCATCCTCTGTTAATGGTTTTGGAGGGCTGATTATTGCATCATTATCTGGGCAAAGGAATGAAGCAACCGACATCCTTGCCTTTTCAGCATTCACAATAGCTCTATGCCACACACTCTTATACCTTCCATTACTCAATGCCTACAATTAATATCACTAAAATATATTACCCAATGAACATTGTTAATGAGCCATGCTTAAGTCCACATTCGAATATTCTAAAATTTGGTGAATTGTACAATGAGGCAAAACTTTGATTCTAGTTCAAATCCCAAATTTTACAAAATTTAGACATCCGAACCTGAGCACCGATACATTAGTATTAATGAAAAATGCACATGCTAGTTAAATTAAATTAGATATTGTTAGTTATTACCTGCAGTTGATCACCAATATTAATGACAAAGGCATCAGGATGGGGTTTAACAGCAACCCATTTGCCTTCTTTGAGAACTTGAAGACCTGCCACTTCTAAATCTTGCAGTAAAATGGTAAGGGCATTTGGGTCAGTGTGTCCTGGCAATCCATAAGTAAGCTCTGGCTCTGGACATGGTGGGTAAAAGTTCACAGCCATATGCTGTCCTTGCTCACCCAGCACTTTCTTTATGTAATCTTTTTCCAAACCCAAGCTCTCTGATATTAATTCCTGCACTCTATAGCCGAGATCTCGAACTTCTGAACAATAATTACTCACAAATTCCCTACCAAATCAAAATCATTTGTCATTAGAATTTAACCTCATGTCATATCTTGATTTCTAATTTTTTGGTCACAAATTCATGACTTTTTTTTGTGCCAGATTCTACTATATAATAGACCAATGCTTCAGCCTTTCAGTATATTAGGCCAGCCCAATAGTGGGCCTCTAGAGAATTGAGCTATAACTAAGTCCATGTTTGGTTGGAAGAACTAATAGGAGAGGCAAGGAATAATATCGAAAGAATGAAAAAAAATATGAATGAAAAAGGGAATCAATCTCATTTTATTAGATATAAAATTCATCTTTATTTCTTTTTTCTTTTTCCCCTTTCTTCCTTTCCTCTTTTCCCCTCTCATTATTTTTCATCAAACCGAACATGCCATAAGAGTAACTTTATAACAAGGAATCCTTATTTTACTTTAAGACCAAACTAAAATGATAAGAAAAATATGTACTCCTATGAATGGAAATAATCGTAGTTAAGAACTTTATCTTATACAAATGTATGTGCCTTTGTTTTTTGTTTTAATATTCGGACAGAGCTAAAGGTAACAAAGGGATAAGAACTTTATTCAATACATTGCAAAAATAAAATAAAATACTCCACATTTGAGTCGTGTTTTACTTGATTTTTAACTCGACTGCACATTAAGGAAGGACTCTTTTGAGACAGCTGCTGCCAAAGATGTAGCCAGCCGCTCTTACAAGATAATTACCAACGTTAAGTTATTTATCTATTTATAATTATGATGATAACTTTGATGATGGCGCATGGATAAAGAATGTCACATCTATCCAGCAAGAGAAAGAGCAAATATCTAAAGACTTATCCCCATAGGTCACTATGTGTGTGGTCACAGAAATCTTCAATTGTCCGTTATCGGCTTATCGCCACCGCTCATCCTTATCATGGCAAAATTCATACTTTTTATTCTTTTTCTATTATAAGTCAAAATTTACTTTAAAAAGAATTGATAACAATCCAAAATGGCCAGTCATAACTCCTCGAAAAGACCTTGCAGATTTCATCACCAAATAATGCATAGAATTTTGGTGGGGATGAGAAATATTATTAATTACCTATAACCTCGCACAAAAACTATTCATGATAAGCTAAACTATGATGATATTACGAAAGTTTATCTTCAAAAACTAAAATATATTTTAATGTTTGATTAAACTAGAGTACTTTATAAATAAATATCTCTTAGGTTTGTATAAAATTCTTATCTAATAAGAACATATCTTAGGATGAATATGCTCCAGGTATAGGAATCAATCAAACAATCTTGTTGGAGTTCAATAAGTTAAGAAAATTCGACCATCATTATCTTACAATCTAGATACCATCAAATGATTAAAAAATAGCAAAATTTAACCAATAATAATGTTCAAATACTCTTATGATAAGTTAAAAATAAACATTCGATCAAAATATGTTCTTCTTTTGAAGGATAATTCAATTGATTTATAATTCTTGGTTTTCTGTAAAGCATAGAGATATATGGATACTAAATTTTTCAGAGAATATTATTTAATTTTTACAGTTTGTACTTTTGCATATCATTATATTTAAAAAAAAATGGAAAACAATGAAAAAAAACAAAACCACGACAAGATTCTGATGTGGAACCATGCAAGCTACCGTATTAAATAGTTGCGTGTATTGTTGCCTAAAACAGACCACTTCTCACCAATCAATCACCAAATCAGGCATCAGACATTGCACATGACATTATTATAATTTTTGCATTTTCAATCAGCTTACGTAAACACGGAATCAGGGGATGATGTCACTTACTCGGTTTGCAAAACCAAGTACAGTTGTTTTATTTTTTTATTTTTATTTTTTTTTGAAAAGGATAAAGTTTTCTTATTTTAACTGAATGAAGACATCTTATTTTAACTAAATGAAAATATCATGATAGATAAAGAAAATAAAAATTTTTATATACTAATAAAAAAATATAAATTTTAATTTATTTTAATTTATATTATTTATATTATTTATATTTTATTAATATTTTGAATTTAACAAAATAAAGACTTCCTAACTGGAAAAGAATATATATATATATATATATATATTTAATAACTACAAAATGCTATTAAAATATAAAAATATATTTTTTAGTAGATTAGAATTTATATTTTTTATATGTTGCTAGCTTAAAATTTATATTTTTTATTAATAATATTCCCACTTTATTTAAATAGCAACCTGAAAATAATTTTTTTTGTATCTCTAAAATATTGTCACTCAAATAATTTAATAATTTAAGAGTTTGAAAAATTAATTTTTTTTTTTTTTTTTTTGATGCGTTTGAAAAATTAATTTTAGGTCAAGTAAAAGTTTCAAATAAACTTGCAGCGGCCCAATAGTTAATGCACAGAGAGGCTAATTTTTCTAGGGTGGGTGCATTATTTATATGTTGTTGACGTACACTCTTAATGTCGATGGCCGTGATCTCAGCTCCGTACATCATCATCGGCGATATCACCGTTCATTAATGCTGAAAAAGTCACGTTGACAGATATTTTTAATTGTGTGAATAGTTTCCAGCTGACCCCACGGTATCAAACTCCATATCAAAGTGGGCCCGAATTTGCAATTGTATATGCTGAGGCTGCAGTGATATCCGTGCATTCAATCCATTTCTAGAATGGTAAAACTGCTATCCTAACAACGATTTATATGGAAAAAAAATTTGTGGCGATGAAACTGTAAACCTACTAAGTAGTTTTGTCGTTTTGGTAATGAAAATATAATTTTCAATATTTCTTTTTTTTTGTGGTAATTTATTCAATGGTTATGGGACAAACACAAAACATGGTTCAAATTTAGAAATAATTTTCTGAAAAATTATACTCAATAGATGTCAATATCGACGTTAGTTTCTATGTGGTTCCGACGTTGCAGATAAAATTAAAAGATATAAAATGTATTTTTAAGCTTCTTAGTGTTAATTTTTTAATTGGTTTGATTAATAATAATAATAATAATAAATTAATAATTTTGATTATATTATATTATATGTACCTTATAATTTAGAGTTTTAGACGTAGTCAAATGGTTAAAAAAAATTCAACAAAAACTAATAAAACGAGACAGCGTAATAATGCTTAAATTGTGATTACCGTAGCCAAAAGCATAATTTTATTATATCTTTCTCCAAAAAAAAAAAAAAAAAAGAATAAAAATAAAAATAAAATTATTATTATATCTTTATTTTCTAGAATGGACATGGACCACTAACCACTTGAAGGAGGGAAATCGCCTCGGGCTCGACTCTGGGTTATTTCGAGCGGTGAAGCAAATGCACCGTACGGGCACAATAAGTGCAAAACATGCCTAAAATGTCTAGTGCTTGCTACTTGCCAAGCTACCGAATAGATTCCGTCAGAGTGATGTCACCTTGCTAACGTAATTGTGACCTTTAAATTTATTTCACCGGATATTCGCGCCCATGACTTTTTTTTTTTTTGGGTTGTCTTTTTCCCTCTTGTTTGGAGCTTTCATGACTATTATCATTAGGTAGCCTACCGTTGTTTACTGCAAAATTACACTAATTAATAATAAATCAAACATTTTTATGCAATTCTCTTTAAAAAAAAAAATGAGGGGGTTTAGTTTTTATGTCAAGGTTGGCTCTTGTACTTGGCCGGTAGGGAACCAAAGCATCAAATTGAGAGAGACTGGTTTATTCTATGCATCAGATTTAGCCCAAAGTTCCTTCACAAAACAACTAGTAGAAGCTAGAATGGTTCAAAACGTCATTTTTTTCCCTTAAAAGAAAATGCCATGTTAATTCATTAGTGCATTTATGTGTTTTGGTTATATCGTACTTCAAACTTACTATTTCTTTTTTCTAATTATGAGAAGATTTGAAGAATAGCATCCAAACTTTAAACTATAACTGAAACGATTTCAGTTTCTTTGACGTTTACCTAAAAAAAGCAAAAAAAAAAAAAAATATATATATATATATATATATATAAACACATATTATAATAATATTTATAAACTTATTATATCAATCAGCATGCCACGTCACAGGAGAATAATACTACCTTAATAGCAGAAGATATATATATATGCTAATATGTCACTTTGAAAAAAAAAAAGAAAAAAATTGAAAAATAGCAGAAAAATCAAAGAGGTACTTACTTGAAGGTAGGTGGGTTTGAAGGCCACTCAGGTACATACTTGTCAAGAGGATAGCAATGGAGTCTGAGATAATCTCTCCAATTGTGAACTTTCTCCTTCCTGACATTAAAACTTGTTGACAATCTCATTGTCTTTGATGGATCATCTGAGTAAAGCTTCAGCTTCTCCTCAACTGGCAGGTTAAAAAACTCCTTGGCCACTGCTAAGACTTTTTCCACTGCCTCTAAACACACTCCATGATTTATGATCTGTATATGCGATCAATATATGATTGATTAACTCATTTATATATATATATATATATATATAACAGACTCAAATGATTTAGGACAAGGAAAAGTTTGAACACAAACCTGGAAAAATCCATAATTCTTGCAAGCATCAGCAACTTGTTGAACAATTAAGCTTCTATCATCACAAGCCAAATCAATAACGGGAACGTTTTCGCATTCAGAAACTTCAGAGAGATTTGGTCTCTCCGATTCTGGCCTTACATAGCCTTCCGGCAAGTTTGTGTACCGGATTCCGGAGGACAGAACTTTGGTATCCATAATTTGATTCTATTAATTATCTATGTATGCATATAATATTGTGATGAAAAATTAAAGGGAGCAAAAGTATTTGCACCTTCTTGGAAGATGAGCGCACTCTGCCTGCTGACATATCATATATTATATGCTGAGGATGTAGAGTTGCGAGAGGTCAATCATTAGACATTGACGATGACCTAGGTGCTATCCAATGAGGTTTCGACATTTGTTGCACCCTCATTGGCAATAAACATTTCTCCTGATGAACTCTTTAGTACCTCAAATAAATATATATAGAATTAATAATTTTTTAACAAAGACATTATCATTTAAACAAAGTGAATATGTCATTAAAATTAAAAATATATTTTTTTTAATATATTAATAGATACAAAATAATTTTTAATATATTGAAATTTTTTTATTTTATATATTATTTTATATAATAGATACACACATGCACACAATATATGTTTCCAATCAAAGTCATGTAAGTTAAAAAATTAAAAAAAAAAAGAAAAAAAGCATAGATCTCAATACTAAGGACTAAATGCACTAACTAAATGCACTAAATTGAAGTATATATATTTTGTCTTTTAACTTATCCCTGTAATTAAAATGATAAAGGATCCTTGATTAGAAATTATAATTATTATTATAATATATATATATATATTTGGTGCCTAACGTTACCAACGAGAGATCGTCATGCGCACCATAACAAGCACAATGATGAATAGAAGATTGACTATATGTGTGTGTGTGTATTAATGAGAATACCAAAGTGAGAATACCACTATTAGATAAAAAACACATACTTTAATGTACTAACGGAAAAAAAATACAGTCTCCAATGTAATGAAATATGGATTTTGTGCAAATCTACTATTATATCATATGTTGTTATAGTTTTTGTTCAATTAATATTATGATATAATAGCAAATCCATAGTTTCACGTCCGTATATATATATATATATATAAATGTTGTTCCTAAAATAAAAGCGGATATGGCGAATTTCGTAGACACTATGGACTTAATTGGATCACAAAACTCACTATGTGATAATTTCCAAATTCAAAGAAACTCAAAAATTAAAAATGGGTAATCTTAAGCCAAATCCTCTTTTCCAATAACAAACAAGGATTCAGAAAAGCGAAAAATGGGATAGGTGCAGAGACTCAATGGAAGTTATTCTAACAAATGGAGTTGGTTGTCATTTTTAGTAAAGAAAAAATAAAGTAAAATGAAGCTTCTATCAAATATTAGAACTATATAAAGAATGAAGGATAAGGGTATGCATGCTATGTATGTGTAGAGAAAAAATGACTAAAAAATCACAACGACATCCATATTTTTTTATGAAAAAGAAAAGGGTTGTTATGAATCAATTCAAAAATGAAGAAAGAATCAAGTATTCTCAGCTCAAATCATTCACTCCACCTCCATAGTTAAATTGATCCTTTCTTTTGACTTTTGAAGAAATGATTAATCCGGCACGAAAAAAGCTAGAGTTTTGTTCTACATGTTAATATCAATATGAGCAACAACAAAATTGATAGTAAAAGGAAAATTCATCGAATTTAGAAACCGTGAAGGTTCAAGCCCCTCTATCCCCACCACAAACCAAACCCATTGAATCTCTAACCATTTCTTCGGCCTTCTCTTTTTCTTGTTAGTGGTTCAAAATTTGGCAGGTTTCTCATCTATCCTACTCTTTTCCATTTCCATCTGGTTAGAACTTTTTTCTCTTAACACAAGCTGTGTGATCTGTATGATATACGTAGAAATGAACATCTTTGAGCAAGGATCCCCGTTATAATGATTCCAATCCATATTATTGCTCATACTAAGACTTATAATGTCTTTTTTAAAAATGATTCAAGAAATGAAACTCCCCTCCTGAAACTTTTAATTCTTTTTTCTTTTTTTAATTGACATATACCCAAGTCATCTAATAATATGAGAATAATGTGGTAGAAGCAAATTTAGTTGGATCAATCTAGAATAACACAACATGGGTATTCTTTTAGCAAGAATTATTGTAGTATGATAATGACTATGAGGATTTGGAAGGCATTATGGCATTCAGCTTTTCACAATTTAGCCAACGCTTAGCTCAGGCACCCAACTCTCATCGTATTTGGTTTGGTATTGCTACCGCACATGACTTCAAGAGTCGAGATGATATTACTAAGGAAAGTCTTTATAAGAATATTTTTGCCTCTCACTTCCAGAAATTAGCAATAATTTCTTGTGGACTCTCAGAAATATTTTTCATGTAGCTTGACAAGGAAATTTTGATGCATAGGTACAGGACCCCTCACGTATAAGACATATTGCTCATGTAATTTGGGATCCTCATTTTGGTCAACTGGCTGTGGAAGCTTTTTCTTGGGAGGTGTTCTTGGCTTACTGGTGGTATACAATCAGTTTATGCGCTAATGAGGATGTTTATACTGAAGCTCTTTTTCTATTATTTCTTTCCATTATATCTTTAATATTGTGTTGGTTACATCTATAACCAAAGTGGAAACCGTGTGCTTCATTGTTCATTAAAATCTAGATTCGTCCACTTCATAGTTATTTACTTATTTCTTTATTATTTTTTCCCTCGCTTTTCTTTTGTTATTTCTTTTTTCTATTCACTTCCATCTTTTCATAAGTCCCATAGGTTTAATCTTATAAAATCTAATTCATTTTCTCATTGAGCAAGGGGTATCAAATAGATCAGATTAAGTTTTTGATCAAAAATACTATATGAGATCTTTAATTTTTTCCCTTTTTCTCTATCCATATGCCATAGGTACAACATTTGAATCAATAGAGAACTTTTTCTTGTATATCTAAAGAATGGACTTCCAATTCCTTCCCAATACCTCTAGGGAAAATCCCGAATTGGATCCCAAATTGATGGGTTAGTATGAGCTTATACATTTAATTATATTGTCTTCAAATGGGAATCCTTTATGTTGATGGTTCTTCGAGATCCTTTCAACGACCAAGGATATCTATATGATCCAATTGATTGTGCAAAGCACGCAGTATCAACGCAAACGGGAAAAGTATACATAACTATATGAAAAAGGTAATTCTTTTCTACTATATTAGTATTTTCTATTATATTAGTATTACATTAATATTAGTTAGCGATCCCAACTTAATGAGTTCTTTCTTCCTATTGGTACCAATCTTACATTTTATCTTTACAGACTGAAGAGAAAGAGGGCTCGGCAGGGAAAAGATTGTCCATGAGAGAAGTAAGGAGGTCAATCTCTTTCACATATACACTATGTGTTCTAGCAATAAAATGTAGAAGGACTTTCTTCTTGATCCAAATCAATCATCTATTCCACAAAGGCAAATCTTTTGCCTGCTAGGCAAGACAATAGCAAGTTCAAAAATTCTATTTCAATAAGACATATATATTTTTATTACTATAAAATTCCTAAGTGAAGTAGTTAATCATTTTGTCAATTTTTTGAGGGCCTAAAGGGGAGCGGAAAGACATAAGGACTCTTGAATAGGAGGAAAAAAAAATGATGTTACTACAATTGCTTTAGAAAATGGTAAGATCTTTGGCACGAGAAGGAGGGGTTGATCTATATCATCTTGACTTGGTTCTAATTTCTCTATCTTTTAAGAATATTATTTCTCCTACCTGCATCAAATATAAATTGTTCATGGAAAACTTACTTGATTTAGATCGAGAGAATAGTAAGGTTTTATGAAAGCATGTGCTATGATTCAAATCATAGTCAATCCTATTTTTAGAAACAATTGACAATTGAATCCAATTTTTTTCATTAATGTTTGTATTCATAATAGTGTGAAAGGAAGGCTCAGCTCCATCTCCAAGTTGTTTAAGAATAATGGTGCTGGGTTTTTGTTTCTTGAGTTAGCGATCCTTTTTTCTTTTCTTTTGTAATTTTATATATTTGATTTCTGATTCTGCTTGTTCTATTAGTCAGATTTTTCATTTTTTTTTCGGTCCTTTGATCTATAGTTCCATGTTTTCTTTTTCACATCCTTATAATAGAAATGTACAAAAGTAACAAATAAAATGTTAACCTTGTTATTACAAATCAAGTTATTCAATGTGTTAAACAAATTGTAAAATTTGAAACTGCCCATTAGCTAATAAAGAATTCTTCTTACAACAAGGAATTCTTCTTACTTTACCATATAATATAATAAATTATTATTTTTCTTGAGAATTCTATAATGATACGCAAAATGGATCTTGCCTTTCTTGTTTTTGAATCTCATATTATATACCATATAATAATAATAAATCATTATTTTTAATGGGAATTTTCAAGCGTAAAGTGTCCCATTTTTTATTTTAAAGCAAAAAAACAGGAAAATCAAACTTTTATAAATTGAATCATTGCACATTTCAATTTGAAGTAGAGATTTTGCCATAAATACAAGTGACCTTTAACGACATATAATTTTATTCTAGCTTTTCCTAGGGGTATAACATGGGTTACTTCAACATTATAGTGCCTAATACTCGAACATTGGCTTAGGCCATTTTCTCTACACCTTCTCGACCTAAAAAGCAATGACACATGGCATCCTCAAATCGATAACCATCTTTCGGCTAACCTAGCCTCCTTTACCCTTGGGACCAACAAGGGCCAATATAGGAATATTTACTTGTTGTCCATCGACTACGCCTTTTGACCTGATCTTAGACCCTTACTCATTCTCCGTGGATGAACCTTATAAAGGAACCTTTTGATTTTTAGGCCATTAGGCTATCACTAATGTTTGCATTATTCAATCCAACATTCTCGCTTCTGCTTCGTCTGACACCGCTTGCACGATATCCAAAGGTCGTGGACTGACTATCTCAACAAGTGGAATGTAATAGCCGCCCACTCTCAAGTTGTGCAATAACGGATAGAGAAGGGTAATTACACATTCTTACAACCATAATTTCTAAGACCAAAAAATAGGGGCTGAAAGGGGAAACTCTCCATTCTTGGATCTTCTATAGCCGGATCCTCCAAAATCACAAGAATTCTAAGTTAGAATGGGATCCCAACTCAGTTATTAATAAAGCGGGAAAATTTCCTTTGCCTAATTTCTAACCTAATTTCTCATCTCTTTCCAGAAGTCATGAATGCAAATAAAAAATTCTCCGAGATAAGCTTTGCAACCTGGTGGACTTTATAATAGAAGAGACATTTGTCGATGAGTGTATGCTTGTTTAGAGGGACCATCATAAATGATTAAAGTGTGTCGTTCATGATAGGTAAAATATTCAGCTAGAGTTGTGACTGGGTAAGGAGCGAGGAATTGTAACATTGTGAAGGAATCTAATATTTCGACTACCAACATAGTATATTCCATTGCCAATTCTAATGTGTGAATTTAACTTTTGAAAATGATTTTCTATTAAAATAATCAAATTTTAGAAAGAACTTCATTTTTTATGCCAAAATTGGATATGTAGTATAAGAATAAAGAATATATTCTCTTTTACCTGTTCCGAAAAACCCTAATTTGGAGATTATATAATACTCAATTACTCTCAAACTCTTTGTTTACACCATAGTGATATTCTTTGTTTTGCTTTTTATTTTTGGATTCTTGTCTAATGATCCAGGCCGTAATCACGCACGCGAAGAATAAAAAAAGAAGGTGCTTACTTTGTTTATATAAACGTTCTTAAGATCTTTTTGATTCCTTTTAATATTAAAAAAAAAAGTAAAAGTTTTCACTAAAGCGAAATTTGAAAAACACCAACCATTGACCAAAATGAAAATAAAGGGATTCGAACCCTCGACACGATTAGTTCATACACCAAATCATGAATCCAATGATTTAATCCGCTTAGTCATCTTTCCTAGCTAATTGAAAAAAAAATTACTGTATTCGCCTACACTCAACATAATGCTTAAAAAAAATTCGGCTTCACTTGATTTTTTATCTTTACTTTCTATATTCTCTTTTATATTAGGAAAACCAAATGGTGATATGCAAGCATGATGACTTATATGTTGCCCTAAATCTCCGTAAATCTGAGAACTTTTGCTTGCATTATATTATTTGGTCTATGCATCATAACTGATAACATTTGAAATAATGTAGGTTTATACAAAAAAGATTCTTTTTTGTCTCTCTCTTTAGTTCTATGTTTCTGATCCCTAGAGGACTTCCTTTATCAATACGTTTTTCAAAAAACTCCATTTATTCCAGTGTGGATGGTAGGCATAAGGCTAAATATGTATCATGTAGCTATATTGTTTGAACCAAACCTCATCCACAACAGCAGACGATACCACAAAGGCAGATGGTTCGACAGGATGTTTGCCCCACTCTTTAAAGATATTCTTACTCTCAAATTACTCAATGGATACTATCTAACTTGTAGTACTATTGTTATAGTATAATTACGAGATATCTATGGCAGAAATATGTCTCCATTCATCTTAGTTGTGGAACACGACCATAAGAATGATGAGACCGACTCACTATGGCATGGATGTCTAAGTGCAAGAAAAGCATTGGCAAAAGTGTACTCAACTGAGCCCATGTATAATACGCACAACCCTTTTTCCCCTCAAGTCCAAATGACACTAGATCTCTATTATATATATATATGTATGTATGTATGTATGTATGTATGTATGTATGTATGTGTGTATGTATGTATGTATGTATGTGTGTATGTATGTATGATGTATGTATGTGCGTGTGTGTGTGTGTGTGTGTGTGTGTGTGTGTGTGTACACACACACATACACACACTTTTCTAACAGGCACGTCCTCATTTTGTTAAAAAAATGATGTCACTAAAATTTTAAAAAATATGGATTTAAATACATTAGAGGTTGTGTTTTTTTGTTTATTAGTGGCATTCTTACTTTACACAAAATGTACTTCTAAGTAATTCTCCTGTATAACCTATATGTATCTACATAAAGAAGAAATCGTGCCATGAAGGGGAAAAATCTCAAATATCCTTGATCATGAGACATATAATTGTCACTATAAATAAGAACCTGAATTCCAACTGTAGTTATTAATATTGACATAATAGAAGCAAGTGAGTCAATAAAGTATTCAAACTCAAAAGTAACAATCAAAATATTGTCAAAATAAAAAATCTCCATTTGATCGAAATCCAATGTAGATCCAACTTTTTATCTCATGGGAATTAGGCGGTCCAGGGGGACCACTTTCTTGATAATCCATACATCCCTTATCAGTATAAGGACAGCTATCTATCAACACATGTTTAGGTTCAATCTTAATGGGGAGAAAAGGAAAAATGCGATAATCTCATTAAAATTTTTTTGTATGTATGTAAACTTTTAATAATGCTAATTCATCCACCATTGGATTGAATGAAATCAATGACTTAAAATTTGTTTAAAAAATTCTAAGTAAAAAAATTTAAGGTGAATTATCCTAACTTTCCAATAAAGAATCCTTTATTTTATTAAAGTGAAGGATAGCTAAAAGACATGAGAGACACACTAAACACATACTTTAATACAATGTATTTTGAACTTGTGGTATATTAAAATTTATTTTCTTCTATCTTTTACCTTGTCTCATATCATAAAGTAAAGAAATCATCACTAAATAATGACTCTCAATGGCAGGGGCCCTCTCTTTTTTTTTTTTTAATGCAAACACGGTGTTAAGCCGTGCGGTTTAATAGAATTATTTTTTATTGTACTTTAAAGGTATATGGTTTAATAACACTAAAATTTAGCTACATTAAACTGCATGGTTTAAAAACGTGTCTGCAAGAAAAATATTGAGAGTCATTATCTAGTAAGGATTCCTTTACTTTAATATATATATGTATATATGTACATAAGATCTCATTGAATTTAATAGTTGATGAATTAGCATCGTTAAATACTACTTTGCCTTTTAATATCTATCATTGAATATTTAGATTGTATGAAATTAATGGCTCAAAGTTTTAAATAAAAAATTTAATTTGGAATAACCTCCTAATATATATATCATAATAAAAATTATATTGATATTTATAATTGAAAAAAACTTATTGGGATCACCCTAAACCATCAAATGTTTTATGAGTCTCGATATAATACATGGGTTGTTGCCCGCAAAGTTTAGGGGCTACCTTTGATTAATTTTCTATGGATATCTTTATTAAATTTGAATTTCACCATTATATGTAGTCTAGTACCAATCTTGTCATCATCATATGGTGAAAGCATAGTTCACCCCCAACGAGACCTACTCCTTTTGAATAAGTGTACATATTTCTTTAAATAATAGTAGGGAAATTATCACTCTATACCCTTAAATAACACTTGTATCAAACGTATTACAACACTTTTAACATGTATCACTCGTGGTTCTCAAAATGTGTCTGTCGTCCCTAATCGGTTCGCTACTGTTTGTAAGTACTGACATCACAAGGGTAATCTAGTCTTTTAAGATAGAAGAAGCTTTGATAAAAAAAAAAAAAAAAAAAAGACATGTCGTCCTACTCACCTGGTAAAAAATGACATGTCGTCCTATTTATTGGACGACAATGCCCAATAAAAATAGAAGAAGCTCTGATAAAAAAATGGCATGCCGTCCCATTTACTTCATAAAAAACGAAATGTCGTCTCATTTACAGAAAGACGACTTATCTATGTGAAACAGTATCATTTCACCAGAATTTCAAAAAAAAAAAATAGCTACTCCATGATCGAACCTGCTCTCTAGGCTTTAACCTGAATTTTTTAAGATCAACTCCTCTAAGCTACAACCCGAATTTTTTACGGTATAATATGTATAATTGTTAATAATATGTACTATTAATAATTTTTATGGTATAATTTTTCATAAGATGTACCGTTAATAATTTATAGTTTCTTATAAAAAAATATGTACTGTTAATAATAAAATTAGAAAAAATTGTATATTAAAAGTTTACCTTAATTTTGGGGCAAATCTGCCTTTTTTACCTTAATTTGAGTTTCAAGGGCAATATAGTTAATTTATCACAATTCTGTTAACTTTCTAATGACAGCTAACGGTTTGGTGGACGGTAAACACATTTTGTCAACTTAGGGTATATGAGTGATACATGTTAAAAGTGTTATAGTATGTTTTATATAAGTTTCATTTAAAGGTATGCGAGTGATAATTTTCCATAATAGTATTAGTTGCATTAAAATATAGAATAATAAAAAATAAATCATGTGACTTATGTAATATGTTCATTCAACCAATATGACAGAGCTAGACTTTTAAAGCTGATAAATTGAATTTACCTAAAGATTTTAATCTTCTTCTAAATATTTTCATTTAACTTTAGGTATGCTAAAAATATAATTTTGAGACTTTTTCCTTTTTTTTTGTATCTTATACAAAGACAAGGGAGAAATAAAAGATTTGGTTAAATTTGGAAAATCTGCCTGGTTCCACCACTATTCGCCATCAGAGTTTCTAATAATTTGTGCTAACAAATTAATTTCTGACTGTACATTGCTGTTGACCTAACCAAATGCGAATTTTCATCTTCATGATATTTTTTTAGTTACTTCATTTTTTTTTTTTGGCGATTAGAATTATTACTTCTACATTTGAACATCATATTGTTGGCTCTAGGCCCGAGCAAATTAAAACTTCCTATTTTTGGCTAAATGGGAAAGCATGGAAACTCCGAAGCAGTTGGAAGCCACTTTTTTTTTTTTATTTAAAAACCACCCAAGGGTGGAGGGGTTAGGCGAGACCCCCTTACCTGTAGATTATTAAAGTAAAACGAAAAAAACATATGGAGGGGGACCTAAACCAAAACCTCCAAGTAGAAGAAAAAGAACAAAGAACAAATGGAAATGGAAAATATAAATGCGAAATCATCAATGCGAACGCCCAGAACGTCGCTTGCGGTGCTTACGACCTTTCCCAGAACGGGAGGAGTGCGGGCCAGCAATACTGAAGTCACGATGATGCCCCTCGATACCCTCAGGCTTAGAAGCAAAGTACTCATCAGCTACAGAATTGTCTGCGGAGCTAAACACCTCGTCTGATTGAGATGGGAGGTTTGGAGGAGGAGAGTGAATACCCATAGCCGAGGAGCGAATAGCGGCGGTAGGCGGACGTCCCGAAGAAGACCGGATCGGCTCACCCACAGATACACCCATCCCTGGATCAACAGTCGCAACGGGAGCCATAGAGGCCGAAAGCTGACCCTGAGTCACAGAAGGCTGGTGATCAGAAGCAGGTGCTGCAACTCCTAATGGGCCCTGATCATGGGTCTGGGCCTCACCAACAGGCTGCGTGGGCTTATGAAGCCCGAGATTAGCAACGTAGCAGGAATCCGCAGAGTGACCAAGATGCCTGCACGAGGAACAATAAGCTGGGACCCGCTCAAGGATAACGTCCTGCCAAAATCCGGAATCCCCCTCTCCAATCCATATACGAGGCAACAGCGACTTTGAAACATCATACTCCACCAGAACTCGGGCTACCGATGGCCGATTAACCGTGGCCGTGGCATGATCAACCTGTAATGGGGTGCCAATAGCAGAACCAATAGAAAACAAGGCAGATTTACAATAGATAAAATGAACAGGCCCATACCGGAACAATAGGGGACTCCTCCGAACAGCGGAAATCAGTGCTCCACTTAAAGATGCGCATGCCTCGACCATTAACGTACCAAGTCTGGCGCACCCAAACACGCGGATAATCTTCTTCTAAAGAGAGTTTGATCAACACATGCCGGTTGTCAAGCAAGGAGACTTGACAACTTCCTTTCAAACTCAGGGTAACAAAAAATCTCCGAATAATGTCCATAGAAGGCCGGCCAAAGGAGAACTTACCGACGAGAGCTAATGTAAATGGTTTAGCCATGGCTTGTATTTCCGCTGCTGTAAAATGGATGGCGGGCTCGCCACGATATAGGGAAGTCGGCTTAACCGGTACTGTGGGTTCCGTAGAACCCGTAACTGTATCAAGGAATGACTTATGAGGCCTAGGGGGGCTGTTGGGTTAAGGATGGATACTGGGTTCAAAACGGAGGCAAATGATGGCTTAGGTTGGTTACGGGTTGCATGGTTGACATGGGCTGGACGGTGAGGGGCACTAGCCGTAACAACCAGAGGTGTAGGTAATGTAGGGCATTGTGGGTCATGAGATGAGTTCGAAGGAGGCTGGTTGGAAGGAATCACCCCAAGCTGAGCATGGGGCTATGACGTGGGGAGTTGAGAGGGATTATTGGGCTCAAGGTTCGGCCTAGGTAGGTCAGGTTGTGTGGGCGGGTTTGTGGGCTTAGTTTGGTGTGTGGTGGCATGTTGTGAGCAGTGAGGGGAAGAGGGACCTTGTGGCTCATCCGAGGCTGCATGGACCCGTGGTAAGGGAGCCAATGGTAGCTTGGAGACGCCTGCAACGTGGCTGGACTGGTTGGAATCGGTGGGTTGCATGATACCGCACGCGGCGGCCAATAACGCATGAGATGGATGCATGAGGCGGCTAGGGTTTTCTGGAGCTGGTATTGTTTGGCTAGTCACGGGCTGCTGGGGTGGCCCGGGCCGTAGGTCTGCGGCAGGGGAGGGCACGGGTGGCTGGGGGGAGTCACCTACAGCCGGTTGGGTGGCCGTGGTTGCCGCGGCAGTGCTTGTGTCCCGAGAGCTAGGGAAAACACGTGCATTGGTGGGAGTTGGAAGCCACTTAAAGCTTCGATTGTCGTGGAAAGAAATTTTAGCTTTTAAACATTTTACATTTATGCTTTGGCACAAGAAGATTCCATTGATTCTTTATCTCCATACGAAGTGAGTAGTGGAGAATTGTATATGTATTGCATCGTGCATTATTCATTCAAGTTGACCCTTTTGGCAACATGATTCATTGACCAAATATAAGATTAAAAATAGTAAGACACGTTTCATCCATGTGAATTCTGAGACATACAACTGCGTGTTAGCTGCCGGTTTTCATATACAAGCGATTCATCATCTAATAATTACATATGATAAATGATTTTCCTAGGTACAATTTTTTATTGTGCGTCATTGCCCATATATGAGATAATTAAGCGACCACGCAATCAAATTTCCAAGACAATTTTCTAAAACAATCAGAAAGCAAAAGAGAAAATGGCAATACACACGTAATTACATATGTGATTCATATATTTCTGCAGGAGCTCAACGTGGGTTTTACAACTTTTTAAGTTGGTCCCTGACCCTGCTGGTACGACAAACAATCAAAGAAAAATGGACAAAAAGTGGGTGAATTTTGTGCATCGAGTGAAAAAGTAAGCTTAACACGTGAACAACACGATCTACATATTCTTCCGTACCACATATTTAAATATTGAAGATTGTCTATTTTTTTCTATTAAATTTAATATGCCCCACTTACATCTTTATTGTTTTTATAATATCTAAAAAGTCCTTTGATATCAAAAAAATTTAAGAGACAAGTTAAATATATATTTATTATATGAAAATGTTTAAAAAATAATAAAAAGTACAAGAAAAATATATTAATTTTTTATTCACATGAAAACATATGTTTCTTATTTTTAGTTCTTAAATTTTTTTATTTTAATTTTTATTTATATGATTTATTTAATTTTTAATAATTATGAATAAATATGTATTTAAAAAAAGATTATACTATAAAATTATGCTATTAAGAAGGTTATTAACTATTATAAAAATAACAATAAAAGAATAAATAATATATATTAATTTTAATATATAGGAGAAGGAATACCGACAATCTCGCACAATAAACTAATGGGTTAGATTCCAATATACAATTTTAACATAATTCGATAATAACACGACGCAAAACCACTTCAAAACGACCCATTTGATAGGCCTATTGTTTGGCACTCTTTTGACGATTATGGCGATGCACTATAATGGCGGTAGTGCTGATGAACTGATATAGTAGCCTGTTAACATTTTTGTTTTTTTTATTTCTTTTTGTTTAATCGAAAAGCCCTAAACATTCTTAAATATTATCTAGCAAAGTTTAAAATTGTAACTATTTTATAAACATAATCTAGCAAAGTTCTTTTTGCTAGATTGTGCAATGTATATTTTAGGGGAAATATACTAAATTGCTATTTTTTTTCCATCCAAACTAATATACTTTAGTCCAAAAATGTAAATAATTAAACTAAACTTAATGTTGAATAAAATTTATTTACATATTTATAAATATTATATAAAATATTTTTTATTGTGTATATATAACAATTTATAACTAAAATAAATGTCTTATATTATTAATTTTATTTTTTATTTATTATCTCAATATAATCGGTAATAATAGTATATCTTTAAAGTTAATGATTTTCTTTCCTAATTAATAAAGATAATTTTATATTTTTATAATATATATGGAATCGTATTAAGTATAAAACTAATTGTCAAAATCAGATTATGAAAAACTATTCATGCCCTGCTGTTTCAAGTCTATTGTAAGATGGGGAATTTTACCGAAAGGCCCAAAAATGATTTTTAAAAAATTTACCAAATATTAAAATTAACTTTTGACTTTTTAAAGTTACTTTTAAATCTTTCAAAAGCAATCTGAAATGAGCCCTACGCGCCATTTTATTGTATAGAGATGAAATTTGGATTCAATAATTTTCTTTTACAGGGTTGTAATTGATAGTTGAATAAAAAAAAAAGGTAAATATATATCTAATTAGATTTTAACAATTTAATTTGATAAAAACAAACGTGATGTAAAATTTTTAAAAACCAGCAAAGTTTATATCTGCACACTGAATCCAAATAGTTAAATATGATACAATTTTTTCTATACAATAATGGCTTCATAACAAGGCTAGTTGTTAGCCAAAGTTTAACAATGATATTACAATATGATATGACATCAGACAACTATTGATTTTACAACTGATATTACATTAAATAATTATTGATATTTATAATCAGACAACTACTAAAATTAATTTACATTAAATTTTATAAAATATGACTTCAATTTTCTATCCTTACTAATAATAAAAGAATATCTTCTTCACTCATATTTTATAAAGAAAAGACTATCTAAACTCATTTATTCTTTAAAAAAAGAAAAAAGATGGAACAGATGGTTGTCACCAATATCCACATGTGTTGTGCCTATCATTGAAAGAACGTGTGGTTGGAACTTATTAGTATTGGCATTGCCTGTGGAAAAATTACAACTCCAACATATATAGCTAAGCAGATTTGACATTTTTTGGACCCCATGTATAAAGGCATCAAAGCTTGACCAACTTATATCTCTGCGAAGACCGAGCTCTACGCCTAACGTGAAAGACGGATTCAGGCTTATATAGCTAATAATAAGTTCAAATTGGCATTTTATAAAACTTGATTGCTTGTGGGTGCACTTGGTAAGTGTAGTTTTTTGTTTTTTTCTCTCTTTTATCAAAACCCTAATTGCAAATACAACCTTTTTATCCAAAATAAAATAGTGTATGTTTTTGTAGAAGCTAAAAGAATTGACTTGACATAGTAAATGCAGGAAGAGGAGGCGGTCGGGAGTCTA
This sequence comes from Murraya paniculata, assembly GCA_030449075.1. NCBI lineage: Eukaryota > Viridiplantae > Streptophyta > Magnoliopsida > Sapindales > Rutaceae > Murraya > Murraya paniculata. The sequence continues at coordinate 242,670 of JAEVFN010000041.1, forward strand.
GTTAGAAGATGATGAGGGCGGTGCGTGTGGGATTAATAATGGATGGCTCCTATTGTGCTGACGGAAAGACAAAGGTGCATTGAATTTATTAAACGTTCTGTTATTGAAATTGAAATTGAAATTGAAATTGAATGTTGATGTGCAAGCCAATTAACTGCTGGGGCCCTCTTCACTGCTGGATTTGCCTTTCAACTTTTAAATCTCAAAAAGATTTTTCCTACTTCTATTTGCGGAGCAATTTTATAATATATTGGAGATAAGATAATTAATTGATACATGGATAACTTATACAATTAAACTTAATTTATACGGTGGTCTTTTAAAATAAATATGCATATGTCATATCATTATTTATTTATTATATAATTAATATAATATATCTAATGTATTATTAAATTTTTTCTATTTGTCAATAAAAACTTATACGTACTCCCGACATACCATCTCATCATGCTATTTAATAGAGCAGTGAGTTTTAATATAGGACAAAACAATTTAACGGATTTCATAGTGTTGATCCCACACACTTGATCCATTGCTACGCCACACATTGAAGTAATGTGTCCATTTCACACAAGTTTTTTTCTTAGCCTTCTCTCAAAGAATTTTAATTATAAATACACTAAGGCTTTTTTTTAAAAAAAAATTATAGGAAAAACGACACCTATATTCCTAAGGTTTTAAAAAATAATTATATAGATCTAATTTTTTAATAGAAGATACCAAGACTCCGTTTTAACTATAATGCCATTTGTAGATAGTACTTTGAAATTTTTTAATAAATACAATTATAATTCAAATTATTTAATTTGTCTAGTAGACTAATAATATTAGAATTTTTTTAATATATAAAATAATATTTAAAATATAATTACTATATTTATTTTAATGATATATTTTTATTTATTATAAAAATTTCAAATAAATATTTGGGTAAATAGAGTTTACAATTAATAAAATATATTCCATGTATTAATAATATTAAAATTATTTTACATAATATTGAAAATAATTTAAATTTTTATACATTTATTTTAATGTTATGTTTCTATTTATTATAAAATTTAGTTTAATATAATATAAGATTGTAAAGTATTAAAATATATTTTAAAATATTGAAATATTTTAAAATAGATTGTTACATTTATTTTAATATTATATTTATATTTATTATAAAACATTGGACTCAATCTTCTTGAGTAAATAGAGCCAACGTGTATTATAAATAAAAGGGGGTTAGTATCTTTATTGAAAAATTAGGAGTCTACATGACCATTTTTACAAATCTTGAGGGTGTAAATGTTATTTTCTCTTAATTATAATATAATTTGTTAATTTTTACTAAGAGATCTATTAAAATTTCACTTAAATTAGCTCTGTCATATTGTAGTTTGGATCTAATTTAAAATGAAACCATATTTAATTTTAAATATGATTAATTTCAGATTATCCCTTTACGAATTAACTATCGTCAAATAAACATCTCTAGTTTTAAAAACCTCAATTTACTTCATTTTTGTTAAGAAAACAAAAAAAAAAAAATTTATCAAATCACTATCATTTTCTTTTATCTTTTAAATAAAATAAGAATAACTTGAGATTTTTTAAAAATAAAATTAATAATTTAAAAATAATCAATTTATAATAGGGTAATTCAAAATTTATTCTTTCAAATATTCAAAAAAAAAAAAATTATCCTACAATACTCGCGGCGGGAATGATTCACAACCCGTTGTCGACATAAGTGGGAGGGCAAGTCCACCTCCTGCCACATAAATTCTTAATCAAATAATTTCAAGCCTTTTTCAGCCGACGAAAATGTATCCCATCAGCAGCAATCAATATGTAAGAATTTTGATCGGCCTGTTAGCAGTACTACTTTACGGCCATCTTTTAGTGTACTACTGCTCTGTCCATTTCAGGACTGCGGCTCCATTAATTCCCATATATCGTTTATTTAATAACACGTTTATTAAATTAATGGGAGGCCGACATGAATTTTTTATTTTCATTTTTTGAACGGTCGACATAAGATACTTTAACCCGCCACAATATTGAAACTTTTCCAATCTCGTTCCGAATGATCCACTCAAATCAGTAGGCGTTTACTTAATCAACCTTGTAGCTTCCTCCAATTTATCAACATAGTTAAGGTACAACTGGAATCGTTTGCTTTTTTTATTTTAAAAATACATTAACCAAATTATTTAGCAACACCAACTTTTTACTTGACAGTATCCAAAATCTACAAGTGTCTCACTTATATTAAACATCCAAGGCTTCTTCCACAACATCTCTCAATCCCAAAGTAATGATGTTTGGTTTTTCCTTCTCACAAATGTAGGTAGAGACAGATATCTATCATTACCGGTGGGAGTAAATTTCTTAATCAGTCTTGATAAATTTTCAGGGGTATTCAAAATATAATTCAATCCAATCATTGTTGTGGGATTGACTTTTTAATTGGATTAGAGTGGATAGAAAAATGAGAAATCCAACATTATTGGATTGATTTATGGATCTATGTGTTTAAATCTAATATAAATCATTCCAACCAATAATTTTATTTTTTTATTTTATTTTTTTAAAAGCTACATGTCACTTTTATATTTAACTTGGTAAAAAAATAAAACATAATTTTGCATAACTATTAATATACATAAATATTATAAAGTATAAACTGCAAGGTGCAATTAATGTTTACTTTTAATATTCAAACTTCAACATTTTTTTAACCATACGATGATAAGATACGCAAATAATGGAATATTAAAGAAGTTGATTTTTTTTAATTATTCTTAATTAAAACTCTGGGGAGTCATTGATCATTTTTATTTGTAAATTTTAATTTTAATCGAATAGATCATATTGGATTAAATTGGATTTGACATTTTACTAGTTTAAATTATATTATATTTCAATCAATGATTGGATCAGACTGGATCCAAAATATAAAATATAATATATATGATGGATTGGATTTGGCAAAATCCAATGGATTTGAACCATGAAGACCCTCACTTTTGATTTATTTTTTGACATGTTGCTTACATGGGAAATATATTATTTTCTACATATGCAATTAGATGTCTCGCTTGAATGAATTAGTTGGTATAGAGGTAGGCATAAAACGGTTCAACCTAAATTGAAACAAAATTAAATGGTTTGGGTTGGGTAAAAAGTGAAATAAGTTGGGTTTGGGCTTTGTTATATTAAATCATCTAAATATGGATTGGTTTTGGGTACCCATTTGATTACAATTGATTATATATTTTTTAAAATTAAATTTTTTAGTGGTGCAATTATTTGAACTCACAAAATTTATTTTTAACGTACTTTCTTAATGAGCCCATATTAAAATTTAAAATTAAAGATTTTGCTCTATACACCTCCTAAAGTACCAAAAATACCCTAATATTCTATAATCAATATAAATTTTCATCTCTTCTTCTTTATTCTCATTTTATTTTCAGACACTAATTATTTGAAACTGTAAATTCATATATAGCATTAATAATATTCAAAATGCCTATAAACTTGGCATTGCAACATGAATACTATGAAATGGAAGCAATTATGGTATATATGATCTCTTGGAAATAAAGGATCACTTTTTTGGAGGTGTCCTCTGCAATTTGTATTTTTTTTTTTTTTGAATGGAAAGTAGACCTTTCATTAATCAAACAACACTACCAAAAGCATTTTCAACTTCTGTTGGTATTGTTCCCAACCAGACAACAGATGTATTTTCTCCAAGTACAAATTTTGCTAAAGAGTGGGCATAAGCATTACAGCATCTGGGAACATAATGAACTACTGCATTATGGAAATCCCCAATTTGATTTTGGATTTCTGAGATTGTCCAAGAGATTTCTGTTCTGCTGCCTTTTGTGTTGTTAATAAACTTAGCTACTTCTTTACAATATGTCTCCACGATTAAGCTAGATAAAGCAGCTGCTTTCGCCATCTTAAACCCCAACTCTACAACTTCAGCTTCAGCAAAGCTAACATTCCCCTTAAATTGAGTCTGCTTGACACCAGCTGCTATCACCTTGCCATTGAAGTCTTTGATTATTGCTCCTAGCCCTGCCATACTATCATTCCTGCTCACAGCTGCATCAACATCAATCTTAAAGACATTTCTTGGTGGAGGAATCCACTGCTGCAACTTTTGTTATCTGACATTGTCTAGTTGTGATATCCCTGCTTTTCCTACTCTGAAATGCTTTTATAATTGATTCTGCCTTAGCAACTGAGATTCTTGGGTCTATCTTATTTGCTTCAAATAGAAATTTATTTCTTGCAAACCACGTCACCCAGCAGTAAGTTACCTTTAGCTCAATATCGGATTTTCTCTGATTGTTGCCCATATCTTGAATGGCAGTAAGGATATCCTAAGCTGGAGCCTAAGCACTTCTAACTGAAAATGGAGTATGATCCCAAATCTTCTTTGATGTTTTGCAGTTTAGCAGAGCATGACTTGTGGTTTCCACTTTGCTCCTACATCTTTGGCAAGTTGGTTCTTGAAGTATCTTTTTTTTTTCCATAGATATTTAGCAGTATCAGCTCTCCACATGAATATCTTAATCTTTTCAAGGAGGTTAAGGGACCATAAAGCATTCCAATGCTTAGAGTTGTTGCTTGAGCTGCTGGGGATCTTTGGACAATGGATCTTAAGTGCTAGTTGGTAACCTCTTTTTGTTGAGTATTCTCCTTTCTTGTCAAAGTGCCACAATAATTCATCTTCTGAATGTTTTGCCGGCAGAGGGATCTTTAGTATTACTTCTATGTCTTCAAGCCTGAAATGTTGCTTCAGTTTATCTGCATCCCACTGATTTTCGTTCTTGATTAGTTTAGCTACCACTGTTTCTGCAAGTAGAGATGGAGGTGAAATTGGTTTGAAAGTTTCTGGCCTTGGTAGCCAATTATCCATACAAGCACCTTGGTTCCATTTCCAATTCTCCATCTAACTCATTTCTTAATGACTTGGCTACCCTATAAGATACTCCTTCATATAAAAGAGGGGTTGGAGCCTGTGTTTGCATTTAAGAAAGTGGAATTTCTATAATATTTGGCCTGCAGCACCTTAGATACACGGGAGTTGGGAAATTGAAGCAATCTCCATCCTTACTTGGCCACCAATGCTTGATTAAAGCTAGTGAAGTCTCTGAATCCCAATCCTCATCTACTTTTAGCATGGCTAAGTTTATTCCAGTTTGCCCAATGAATGCCATGCTTCTCTTCCTTTGATCCCCACCAAAACTTTGCAATGGCTCTTTGGATATCATCACATAGGCTCTTTGGAAGTTTAAAAGTGCTCATGGCGTATGTTGGTACTACTTGAGCTACTGCCTTAATGAGAATTTCCTTACTTCCAAATAAACACCTTTAGCTTAATGTCCTTAAAGAAGCTTGTCTTCTTTTTGCCTATCATAGATGGGAGGCCTACGTATTTTTCATGCCTAGACACCACATTCAGATTGAATATGTCCTTGATTGCCGAAATCTAGCCATTTGGGATCTTACCACTGAAGAACATTGAGGATTTCTCAAAGTTGAAGATCTGCACTGAAGCTCTTGCATAACTATCAAAAATCTCCTTCAGGTGTTTGCAATCTACTACTGAAGGTCTTGAGAAAACCAAGCTGACATCCACAAAAAGCAAATGAGATATTTTTACCTCCTTTGCAAATCTCAGCCCTTGGATCAGCTGCTTTCTTTCTGGTTGAATTAGAGAGTTTGAGAAGGCTTATGCACACACAATGAATAAGTAAGGAGATAAAGGGCATCCCTACTTTAGGCCTCTTTCAGGTTTTATTAGGCCTTTTGGAGTCCCATTGATTATCATTGAAAAAGAGGCAGTAGTTATACAATTTAGAATCAACTTTACCCACTTTTCAGAGAAGCCAAGCTTAACCATTGTTTGTTCCAAAAATTGCCATTCAATCCGATCATATGCCTTGTTTATGTCTAGTTTTAGAGCCACTAGACCATTTCTTTTCCCTTTACTACGTCTGATTTTATGAAGGCATTCATAGCCAATAATAACATTATCAGTAATGAATCTATTAGGTATGAATGCACTCTGAGTTAGAGATATAATTTGGGGAAGAATTGGTTTCAATCTATTAGCAATGGCTTTAGCAACTACTCTATAAATAACATTACAGAGGCTGATTGGCCTGAATTCAGTGACTTTTCTAGGTTTAGTTGTCTTAAGGATGAGGGCAATATATGTATGGTTGAGGGTTGTGAGATTACCTTGCTCATTCAGGATGTGTAGAGCAGTTTCAGTCACACCCTTGCGAACTTATTGCCAATGTTTCTGATAGAAAGTAGCAGGTAAGACACCTAGACTTGGAGCTTTTGTGGGGCTCATTTGGGACAAGGCTTCAGTTATATCTTCTGCTATGAATGGCTCCTTCAAATAAGCATTCATCTCTGAAGTGACTTTTGTTGGCAACTCATTCAAGACTGCTTGGATTGAATTCTGACTTGGGTTGGATGATGTGAATAGGCTTTGAAAGTATTCATAGAACTCCATTTCTATTTCATCTTTCTCTTCAATCCATTGCCCTTGAGTGTTTTCAATTCTCCATATTTTGTTTTTTCTTCATCGAGCAAATGCTTTCGCATGAAACAATCTGGTGTTTTTGTCTCCCTCTCTTAGCCACTCTGCCCTTGATCTTTGCTTCCAGTAAAATTTTTCATCTATCAACATGTTGTTGATCTGATTTTCCAACTTTTTAATCTCTTCCCCATCGGCATTCTTGGTTGTGTTTTGCCTGACATCCTTCAAGCGCTTAAATAAATCATCCTGCTTTCTTTTTCTGCCTTCAAATTTAACTCTACTCCACTGGGTTCTCACCTTCCCTGTCTCTATACTTTACCCATTCATCTCTGACAATGTTTCTGCAGGCTTAATAGGGACTCCACATTTCTTCATAGTATTCTCTAGGAAATGCTCTTCTCCTATCAACTCTCTCACTGCATCTTTCTTTTGCTTCCAGCACAATTGGGCAGTGATCTGATACCCAATTTACTAGATTTGTTGCTGTTGAAACCTGGAAATTATTGTACCAATTTTTACTACAAAGGAATTTATCCAATCTTTCCTCAATGTGGGGTGGTCTGTTGAGTGCTGGAAAATACATATTCACAAAGGATAGAATTGTTATTTTGTACGCTAAGTCTCACTAACATTTCTATTTTTATGTATTTATGTTACTTAAACTTTAATTCTATGTGTCTTGTTATAATTTAAGTGTTTTATGTATTTTAGATGTATTTTGTCTATTTCATGGCTAACGAGAGGTCGAACGGCAAAACGGATGGCATTTTTTAGGACATAATAGCTGAAAACTTTAAGGGATGACCTCAAGGCCAAAACCGTATATGTGAACAGTGTCGTATACATGAACAGTACCATACATGTGAACAATGTCGTAATTCTAGAATCTTGGTGGGGCCCACCTGACGCGGTTTTGACCGAATGATGTGGCATTGACCGATGATGTGGCATCATCCTATTCGACCGAAAAATACTGACGCGGCTTTGACCGAATGATGTGGCATTGACTGATGACATGGCGAAACATTATTGGACCAAATGGTTTATTTTTTGTTGATTGACGACGTGGCAGTATATTAGTGGATCGAAAACACGTGTGTACGATACATGCACAAACACGGAATGTTCAATCCAATCAAAGCTTGCCACGTGGCGCAATCCTGAGCATCCAAATTGATTTTATCCGATGGCCATTATTTACTTAATGTATCTATAGATAGGGGGCTACCCCCCCTAATTTGACATCCCTGAATTCATTTTTGAGCTCTGATTTATGTAATTCCCTCTCTATGCTGTATTTTCTACGTATTTTAATAAAATTCTTATTTTACCCCTAGTTAAAAAATGAGTAGCTAATTTATTTTCAAGCTTGGGTTGAAGGTGAAGCCTTAACATGATCCACGAGCTTAATTTGGTATGTTTACTTTATTTTGCTCTGATTTATTTAGGTTGTTTTGACTTGTTGTTGACAGATAATAATAATCTTGTCTAGATTTTGCTCTGGTATACCAGCTCCCTAGTACAAAGTTATTGTTGTTTGGCACAATGAGCATTTTACACTTTATTAATTAGAGAAAAAAAATCTCTCCTCTAGTATTAGTGGTCCATCTTGACTTAGTGTTGACAGATAATAATCAGAGTTATTTAGTGGATAGTCTTGCCACATTGTCGACAGTTGAATTATTTTCACTCGGCACAGTGTGTACTTGATATCCAATTGACATAAGATTATATCATCTAGTATAATGAGCACTTAATACCGTGTTTATTAGAGATAGACCTATGAGGAGTGGAAATATCCCCTTACAGATTAATTGATATTTAAAAAGGAATATTAAGCACATGATGAAATGTTGAGTGTGAATCCAAAAACTCAAGCACTTATTTTATATTGTGTCATCTTTAATTTGTTCAAGCTATTTTTTTAATTTAAATCCTACCTAAAAAATCACATCCTACCAATTCACATACAAACTCAAAAGATTAACCTTACACATGATTAAATCTACCTCCTCGTGGGATCGACACTCATCACCATAAATCTATACTGTAATAGATTCGTGCGCTTGCGAGTACAACAAAATTTGTGCAACAAGTTTTTGGCGCTGTTGCCGATGAGGTAAGTTATTTTAATTCTTACAGTTAATTTTTTATAAATATTGTGTAAATAATATTTTGTGTAGGTTTTTGTTTTTATTCTTCTTTCCTTAATTTTGCTCTGCCCACAAAATTTTCAAAAATTTCACTTTCATCCATCACTTTTCTATTCTCTACTTCTAAAAGACTGCGGATTGACCATAAAAGTTTGGAATGTTATCAAATAGGTCCCTGACCAAAATTTCCATAGCAAGAGAGTTTGGACCTACAATTTGAACTTATCTGCACTCAATTGGACTTGACTTGGAGCAAATAAACATGGATATTAATTTTAAAAATTACACCAAAGGCCCAATAATTTGAATGAATCATTTAATTGGTTGGTAATTTTAAAATTTAAAAAAAAAAAGAGTTTGCATCTTGAGGTAAGTATTTCTTTTTATCTTCCTTAGTTTTTTTTTTGTATTTTTTTTTATTTACTTTGATTACTATGGCTGGTTTACCCGCCTAAATAATTATATCTTTGATTACTATGGCTGGTTTAACCACCTAAATTGTTATTTCTTTTTATATATGGCTGGTTCTACAATACCGCCTATTTTATTTTTTTAATGGCTGGTTCAACCGCCTGCTACTTTATTTAACTTATTTTTGGTTTATTCATTTTTATTTCACTTTTCGTGTTTTTGTACATTTGTGGTATTTGAGTGTGTTTTATTTATAGTTTGTAACAACGTGATAAGGTTAGTATCGCAACTTCTCATTTCTCTTTATTTTCAATATTTTTTTTAATTTTTACGTGTTATTTGTATGCATGGTCGAAGGTCACAATCACCTGATTTAAAACTGATTGACCTTGAACTGGAAAAAAATACTTCGCACACAAAGAAATGGATTTGCAACAAGCACAAGCACCAAAGGAGAGGCCATTTAAGGACTACTTTAGTCCCTTAGCCAACTTGAGCACATCATGCATAAGATACCCAAATGTAACTGCTAGGAGTTTCGAGTTAAAACCTAGTGTGCTAAATTGTCTCCCGTCATTCTATTGTTTAGAAAATGAAGACCCATATAATCATCTGAATGATTTTCATGCTATTTGTCAAACTTTTAAATATGAAAATTTTTCAGATGAAGATGTTAAGCTTAGATTGTTTCCATTTTCTCTAAAAGATAGAGCTCGTTCTTAGTTTAATACATTGCCTGCTAAGAGTATCACATCATGGGAACAAATGGTAACTAAATTTTTAAATAAATATTTCCCAGTGCATAAAACCAATGCTATTCGCAGGGAAATTTCAGAGTTTACACAGAGAAAAGACGAGCAATTTTTCGAAGCATGGGAGCGATTCAACGGGCTACTCTTGAAGTGTCCACATCATGGGTACGAAAAATGGCACCAGTGTCAATATTTTTTGGAAGGACTATTGCCACATGTGCAAGAATGGCTAATGGCGACAAGTGGAGGTGAGCTTATGTCCAAAAGCACATCAGAAATATGGGATTTCTTCTAGAGACAAGCAGATAATTCCCAACAGAGAAGCAGATCATTTAGAAATGTGAGGAAAATTAAAAGAGTAAATGAAGTCCAGATTGGTGAGTTAGGATCAGATATTAAAGAAGTCAAAGCAATAGTCGAAGGACTTTCTCGCGAAATAGCATCACTAACGACATCCAAATCAACAGAGCCTTATGCCTGCAATCAATTTGACCATGATTCACATCCAGATCAAGCCAATGCCATAAATGTGATGAGGAAGCAGTCAAACTACAATCTTTACTCCAACACCTATAATCCTGGATTGAGAGACCATCCCAACTTTTCTTGGTCTCAAGAATTCCAACAAGATAGAACAACAACATCAGCTCCACCCATGCAACCAGTTCATCAAACTCCCCAAGTGTCTCAACCACCATTCAGACCATATAATCACAATCAGAGCTACTCACAGCCAAAACCAGGGGAAGAGGCATTCCAAACTCTCAAAACTTTTACTCACACTGCAATAGAACAGTAAAATCATACCATTGACGAATTGCGAAATGAGATGAGAGTTGGCTTCAATTCACAAGCCCAATCGATCTCAAACCTTGAGAAGATGGTGGGTCAACTTGCCTCTTCAGTTCAAACTTTGGCAATGAACGTTGAGAAAGACAAATTCCCAAGCCAGCCAGTGCCCAATCCTAAAGGAGTGCATGAAGTGAATACAAATTCATCTCAGCATCATGAAGAGGTCAAGGCAGTCATGACCTTGCTAAAAGGTAAAGAAGTGGACAACAAAGTGGAGATGCCAGTGAAAAAGATGACTCAAGAGCAACCTGAGGACTCATCACCAAAGGAGAATGAAGAAGGTAGCCCACAAGAATACGGCCCCAAAGCTCATTTTCCTCAGAGATTAGCAAAAGCAAAGAAGAGAAGTTCCACAAGTGAGATTATGGAAATTTTTAAACAGGTAAGTATTAACATCCTTTTGCTTGATGCTATTAAACAAGTGCCATCTTATGCCAAGTTTCTTAAAGATCTTTGCACTAAAAAGAGAAGCATACATGTTCAAGCATTTTTAACAGAAAATATTAGTTTTATACTCCAACACAAAATTCCTCCAAAATTCAAAGACCCAGGCTCCCCCACTATTTCATGTAGTATTGGGAATCACATATTTGAGAATACTTTGTTGGATTTAGGGGCTAGTGTTAATCTTTTGCCTTATTCAGTTTTTGTGAAACTTGGACTAGGAGAATTACACCCAACTCCAGTTGTGTTGCAGCTTACAGATAGATCCATGAAAATACCTCGTGGTATTGTGGAGGATGTGCTCATTTAGGTTGATAAGTTTTATTTTCCTGTTGATTTTATTGTGATTGACACTCAACCAATGCAAGATTCAAAGAAGCATATCCTGATTATCCTAGGCCGACCTTTTTTAGCAACTACTGATGCTCACATACAATGCAGAACCGGAAATATGCAGTTGTCCTTTGGTAACATGACCATGGAGTTGAATATCTTCAACGTTGCCAAGCAACCTCGTGATGCGGATGAGGGAATTGTAGATGTGGATTTAATTGAAGAATTAATTGATTATATTTTTCCTTCTAACGTCAATGATGATTCTTTACAAACATGTTTAATTCACTTTTGTTCGGATTTTGATATTGACAGATCGATTGACGAGGTTAATGCCTTGCTTGACTCATCACCACTCATGGATACTACTAAATGGAAGTCGAGAATAGAGCAACTAGCACCATCGGAGAAGAAACTGAGCCCATCATCAGAATTACCACCAAAGCTCGAGTTCAAACCGTTACCAGACACTTTGGAACATGCATTCTTGGGAGAAGAAAATACATTGACGAAAATTATCTCACCCTCCCTTGACAACAGACAAAAGAATGCAGATATCATTTACCCCATCTGTAGTATAAAAAGGAGATTACAGCTCGCAGAACCTGAGTAGATTCGTAATGATGAAAACGCTAAGGATTACAAGAAGCGGAAGAAATTCTTTCATGACAAGCAACTTATTGCCACACCAGGTTAGAGAGTGCTTTTATTCAATTCTCACTTGCACCTATTCCCAGGTAAGTTACGCTCTCGATGGTCTGGTCCATTTATTGTTCACACTGTTTTTCCACATGGAGGCATTGAAATTAAAGATCCAAAAAATGATATCACTTTTAAAGTTAATGGTCAAAGATTAAAGCCATATCTAGAGCACCAACTACATGAAGAAGACACCGTAATTAATTTGGGTGACCCACCAGATTTGGACTAAAACATTTTCTTGTTCTTTTCAGTAATTTAAACCTTTTGTTATTTTGTTTTATTATTTGTTGCCTGCTAAAGTGTGTTTGTTTGACAGTTGTGTTTTCTCTCGTCACTTGTACCATATGACATGAATACCTCAATTAGAAAGATCTTATTCAACCACCTTAAACAACTTCTACAAGTGAAGCGTCACCTAATCGGCTTGATCCAATTTTTTCAATCACATCCTATTTGGGATCTACGACCACTAGAGTTAGTATCCCATGTTGAAGAGCTAAAAGGGCAACTGAAAGAAATAGAAGGTGGTATTTATGTAATCCAAATAGAACTTGAGGTAAACTCCATCAAAGGACGACGGTGAGTTAACATCCCACTTTTTATATTGTGTTATTGTTTTGTTGTTTGTTTTCATGTGTGTTTTGTTTTTGCTAGATTTGTTTTTTTCTTTGGTGTTTTATCATTTATCACCTCGGTTAAGTGGCGGATAACGGTACTCCGTGACTATTGCGTCAGTTCCTTCAGTTTCCCACAATAACTGACATTCTCCAACCAAGGTATGGATAGGAATACAGCTCTTGCAAAGCTTCACAAGCGATTTCCCTCTCTTCCTCAGAATGCACTCCTTACAATCTACAAAGCTCGGTCCGAACGTATGCGCCTGCTTATGAAGAATAATATCTCTGTTGACATTCGTTGGTTAATCGAAGCCAAAGTATGGTTAGCAGGAGAATTACCTCTTAAATTTGTTGCCTACATACATGCCTAGTTGTGGAAAAGGAAATTATGCAAAAAAATGAAGAGCTGCACGGCTCCCAGTTGCTTGTCATAAATGTGCCAGAATGTAATACTTTAAACAACCGTGCACTTCTTTAGGGATGGCGTGAATAAGGAGTCATTAGATGATATCCTTTTGTCTCTGGAAACGCATCCCAGTAGATACGTACAACGTGCAATTTTTCAGTTGTGGCCATTATTCCAGAAAGAACGTGCACAATACAATTTCGGGAATCTGACTATAAACGACCCTGTTTGCCAGTTTATAAGAAAACTGGATGGGAAGCCTATCCTTGACCCATAGAGGGCGTTCAAGCCATTTCTGGATGTAAAACTAGAGGAAGCTGTGAGCCACAATCACAACTACCAGTATATATCTTTTTCATTTACTGTTCTTTGATCATATGTGTTATTATTGCTGTGATTTTATCTTTACTTATTGTTTGTGTTCTCTGCTGTTTACTTTTGACTTTTAAGCCACGGACTTCCCGCGTCATATGACAAACACACCACCTCATTTACAACTGTGTATCATTATGTCTGACATCAAGATCTTTAAATACGAGCTTATTTTATTAACCACTCACAAATTATTTATGAGAATTGTTTCAATGGCAGCAACTTCGAATAAACAATTCAAAAATGTTTGTGTGCTTTCTGGTTCTCGTTATGGAAATACAAAGAGTTTGTTCAAGCAGCTATAGATCTTGGTCGAGCATTAGCAGAGAGAAAGCTACACCTGGTATATGGAGGAGGTGACAGAGGGTTATCCAGACTTGTTTCAGAAGCTACCTTAACCAGAGGAAGCCAAGTGCTCAGTATCATCCCAAAGGCACTAAAAGCTCTGGAATGTGTGTCAGAAACACCAATTGGAGAAGAGATAGTTGTCTCAAGCATGCAAGAAAGAATAACTTAAATGTTGAATCATGCTGACACCTTGATTTTCTTGCCAGGAGATATTGCAACTTTAGAAGCGCTGATGACGTTCGCATCTTGGGCACATTTGACCATTCATCAGAAACCCATCGGTTTGTTAAATGTTAATAACTTTTATGATAGCTTGATAGCATTTCTTAACCATACACTAAAGAATCATTTCATTCCTTTTACAGTGAAGCAGCTCTTTATTTGTGCCCCTACTGCTAATGAGTTACTTGAGCTCTGGTTTCTGTAATTTCTTCTTTATACTGTATTTTCTACGTATTTTAATAAAATTCTTATTTTACCCCTAGTTAAAAAATGAGTAGCTAATTTATTTTCAAGCTTGGGTTGAAGGTAAAGCCTTAACATGATCCATGGGCTTAATTTGGTAAGTTTACTTTATTTTGCTCTGATTTATTTAGGTTGTTTTGACTTGTTGTTGACAGATAATAATAATCTTGTCTAGATTTTGCTCTGATATACCGGCTCCCTAGTATAAGATTGTTGTTGTTTGGCACAATGAGCACTTTACACTTTATTAATTAGAGAAAAACCTCTCTTCTAGTATTAGTGGTCCATCTTGACTTAGTATTGACAAAGAATAAGTCAGAGTTATTTAGTGGATAGTCTTGCCACATTGTCGACAGTAGAATTATTTTCACTTGGCACAATGTGTACTTGATACAAAGTTAACATAAGATTATTTCACCTGGCACAATGAGCACTTGATACCCTATTTGTTAGAGATAGACCTATGAGGAGTGGAAATACCCCCTTATAGATTAATTAGAATTTAAAATGGAATATTAAACCCATGGTGAAATGTTGAGTGTGAATCCAAAGACTCAAGCACTTATTTTATATTGTTTCATCTTTAATTTGTTCAAGCTATTTTTTTAATTTAAATCCTGTCCAAAAAATCACTTCCTACCAATTCACATACAAACTCAAAAGATTAACCCTACACACGATTAAATCTACCTCCTCGTGGGATTGACACTCGTCACCATAAATCTATACTGCAATAGATTTATGCGCTTGCGAGTACAACAAAATTTGCACAACATAGTCCATATCTCCTATTCGACCACGTAAAAGGATACCCCTTATACCTCATATCAATCAAATTGCATGCTTGAACAACCTCTCTAAATTCAATTATCAAGTTTATGTTTTTGTCATTTCCTCTAGTTTTTTCATGCAAGTGAAGAATTTCGTTAAAGTCACCAAAACAACACCAGGGATGAGAAGAAAGACCTGCTAACCTTTTCAATAATGTCCATGTATGATGTTTTTGATTGGTTTTTGGATGGCCATAAACACCTGTACACCTTCACACCTTTCCACTATCACTGCACACCACTGCATTTATATGGTGAGAGCTATAGGATGTTATGTTAACATTGACCTCTAAGTTCCAAAACAAAGCTAAGCCTCCACCCCTTCCATTTCTATCTGCTATAAAACGATGCTCAAAATTGAAGTTTCTACACTCTACATTAACTTGCTGCTCCTTTATTTTTGTTTCACAACAGAAAAATATTTGAGGCCGCTGCAAGTGGAGAATTTTTTTGATAAGCTGTTAATGATTGTCTCTGAATCCATCCCTGTTTCTTGCTCTTCATCTCTCAGCTTTAGCCGAATTTTGGTACGAGAGGGGCTGAAGTGGCTGTAAACATGAACTTGCTTTGCTGGGCTACTTAGCCTTTTTCTTTTGCTCCTTGGACTAGGCCAGTTTATTTCACCACCTGGCCTTTTTGTACTTGTTGGCTCATTAGTACCCACTTTTTCCACCTTTGAGTTCTGTGCATGCAATTTCCATGTTCTCCTTTTGGGCCTAACATTTGCTTTGTTTGGCCCATTATCCACCCCGTCCTCGTCTGATTTGTTTTGTCCATCTTCTGCATTTTTTAATTCCCCAATTTCTTTGAAATTTCTGACTACATCCCAAATTTCTTTTTCCCTCCAATTTTCATTTCCCGCTTGTGTGCTAGTCCCCCTAGAATAGCTGTCACTGTCAGCTACTCTATTTTGCTCTATGCTGACTTCTCTGTCCATGCCTTTCCTCTCCTTCAACAGGTTTTCTGACTCCGCAGCACTCAACATTAACTGTTCCTTGTTTGCTGCATGCTCGTGACTAATAACCATTGGCTCTACACATTCCCCCTACTCCTTACCAGTTTTATTTGAGTATGGCTTGTTTGATTCATTCGGGTTATGCTGAGATGGATTTGGTTTTAGACTATTGGCTTCTACCACTTCTGCTTTTGATCTATGATTATGTTTCCCCCTTTCAAACAATGTGATTACTCTCATCCAGCTGCCAAAAGGCAGCTCATCTTTCGGTTGGCCTTTATATTTCAAGCATTCTCTGAAATGGTGGCCTATGTGTGCACAACAAAAGCAAAAATCTGACAATTTTTCATAAAGGACTGGCATTGGGACTTTTACTCTGTCTTGTTGCACAAACACTACTTTCTTCAGAGGCTATGTTATATCAATGGAGATTCTAACACGAGCAAACTGGCCTATGCATTCTCCTGTTTCATCAATGTCAATTTCCTTTACTGTGCCAATCTTCTCACCCACCTTTTGAATGGCCTCCTTGTCCATGCACATTATTGGGATATTATGAATTTGTACCCAAAAGGATGTGTGTGTGAAAGATTGGTTTTTTATATCGCCAATACTAGTTGGTTCAAACATCACTAAGAGAGCTCTGTCAAAATGTCATGGTCCCCCCATTAAGACCCTTTTCTTTTCTTCTTCAGTAGTAAACTTGAAGAGGAATATATTATCCCCCATACTTTCTATCTTCACTCCCTTTACTGTTCTCCAAGCTTGTTGCATTGCTGCTTTTAGTCCCTCCCTGTTTATTCCTTTTGTGAGTAGTACTTTTCCAACCAGACAGTTTGCAGCAAGCTTTTCTCCTTTTATCTTCATTCTTCCCATGACTGTTACTATATCATCCTCTTCTTCTTTTAAAGCCACCGCCTGACACTTCCGAATTAACTCCTCTGTATCCATTTTCTGCTTTATGCTCTCTAGCAGTAAAGGCTAAGCCACCTAACTTCCCCTAGATGCTTTTAACGATAAGTACTTGAGGGATAACTTGTTTCAGACTTGTAATTTAAGAGGTGAATGAAAGAAATAAACGAAAGAAGAGAGAAAAATAACAAAACACACTCAACAAGTGAGTGAGGAAATCAAGCCAAGAAGGCTTCAACCGCCTTTCATTCTAGTATTTTTCCAGAGGAAAAATACTGTAGAAGAAAGACTTTGTCCTCTGCAATTTGTTACCTAATTAGGAATAACTAATTTTTATGTCAATTTCACTTTTCTATATCACCTTCATATTTCATAAATTTTGTCATATACTAGACAATTCATGAGATAAAACAACACTGCAAATATTAATAAATTTAGATATTAATATTAATCATACTTCAAAGAATATTTAAATTTGATAAAGAAAAGAAAGAGGAACATAGAATTAGCGAAGTGATTTGTGAAGTGGGTCAAAAATTTTTTAATTTATTATAATTATAATTATATTTTACTTTGTAATTATTAGTAATTTTTGTATCGGTCTTTTTGTAATATTGAATTTAACAAATAAATGGTTATAAAAAAATTTTTTGTGGGTTAAATATCCCCACCTCTTTTTTTTTTAATTTCACAAATCCTAATATAAAACTATATATTTCCCAACCCTTACAACAAATTTATTCAAATTAAGATTTTATAAATTAAATAAATAAACCAAATTTTAATTGTTCCATTTCTGGAAATGGTCCACCGCAGCAGCCGCTGCCGCGGCCGCGGCCGCGGAAAATACAGTCTTGTATTGTCGAATTACTACAATTGGATTTATTTATTTAATTCATAAAATCTTATAAAAAAACAAGACCTCGTGTGAAACAGCCAATTATAGAGGTGGCGGCAGCATAAATTTGTCAAATTTTCCAAGTTTTTCGATCAATCGTAGAACACAAAATTCTGATTATGATGATACCAAATTTGACTTGATCATGGTTCATTTGTCATTGCTAGCAACAGTGATGGCACCGTTGACAGTGGAGGAACAATCATGCTACTGGATTGAATTAATTTTGTCTTTTTAGCAATTAATTAAAAATAGTATCGATTATCATATTAAGTATTAATTAATTTTCAAGATATGAATAGAAAATAAAAGTCAATAAATTTTTGTATTAGATGATTTTGAAATAATATTTAAGTATTATTTATTTAAGAAAGAAAAATAAATATTAATTTTTTTGTCATTTCCATATACATCACAATTAGATGAATAATTTACCAAGTATATCTTAAAAACTTATTATTTGATTTTATAATATTATTTGATTTAGGATGAAGTTATTGTAAAAAAATTTATAATCTTTTTGTACATTATATTTTTAAAAATAATTTTTTCATATTTTTGTATTTATTTAATAATTAATATGTATTAGTAATTAATATGTATAGTAATTAATAATTATTGCAAAATTTACTTGCATAATGCAAGTAAGTTATTTTTCAATTTTGATCCCCATTCGATTATGTAATCGATTATTTATAATTTTTTTTTCAAGAAAAAGCAATATTGCAAAGCCCATCCTAATCTATACTAAAAGTGAATGATTAAAATTTGACCAAAAAGATGTCATGGGAGAAGAAATTACAATTAATTTTATGACTAAATTTTTTATAACAAATAAATAGAAAACCATAAAACGAATTAAAACTAACAAAAATTTTCTTTTAAATTCTCAATTCTAACTTAAGAAAAAATTAAAAAGAGAGAGAGAGAAAAAATGATTGCTATAACTCTGTGTAAAAATGTGATCTTTTTTATATTTTAGATAATTATGACGGGTCTAATGATAAATTCTCGAAACTCACAGCCCCTTGCGGGTCTTAGGTCGCCTTAGAAAACGTAGTGAGGTTTTGTTGTGTAATGAAGTGGAAAGTGACGTTTCGGTTTAAACGACGAAAATTAATTATACATTTTTCATTAGCAAAAAAATACCCTCTAGTTTTATAAATAAACGATATATATTAAATGTATATATTATTCTAAAATATAGAATACAAAGATATAAACAATCATTTTAATATTTTAACTCTTTATCTTGGTAGAATAAAAAAATTAATTCCACAACCATCAGAGAGACTTGGACCCTTCACCTTAGAGTTAACGTAAGAAGATTGTGACTGGCCTAACCAAAGGATTTTTAGCTCATTTAAGATATTTAATGATACATATCATTATACTGTAAAATCTCAATAAATGAATGTTTGATAAATTAATAATATAATTTAAATAATAAATTCTTCAAGTCCTAACTTGGCAAGTGTACTAAAATCATAATCTCTTTAAATGCATAAGATAATAATTTTTTTAAATCCTTTAGGGCCCAACGAAAATATAAATTAATAATTGATCAAATATAAAAAAAAAAATTAATAATAGACAGCATATAAAATTCATATTATTAAGGATTTTTTTCTTGATAACTTACATTTCTCAATTCAACTCTTTTCCAAAATATGCATATAAAGTTGTTTGTTGTTTCATTGTTCTTAAATTGAACTCAGCCTTGTCCTTAATTTTTTCCTCTGTTCTTAAGTTCTTGATTAGTGTTAGTGTACATTTTTTGCAAAAATTACTTTGCTTTGTTTTGGATTATTTCTGTAGTCATATTCATTTTCTCTTGATATTGTAGAAATTATTATACAATACTTTTTTCAACTCGGGATATTTTACTGGTTTGTGCCTCTTGACATTCTTATTCTTCAATGTAATTTGACAAATATTCAGCTGACATTTTAAGAGTATTTGATATTGTTAATTGGCTTATGGAGATATGAAATTTTTGTTGAATCCATTGTTAAAAATCCTTTTTGCTTGCGGAGGGATGCTCATTTTTATATTTACACCGTACTTTCCTCGTCTCATCAGTCAATGTAAATTCTTTTTTACTCTTTTCAAATGATAAACCATGATTGTAATGGTTTGAGTCTAAAATTAAAAAAATACATTATGTATTTATAGAATTTGTATTCTATGTACTATGTATAATATAATTATATTAATTTTTGGGCCTCTACGTACAATGTACTTACATTAATTTATTAGTATCATTTGTAAATACATGATAACTAAAATGTATTTGCATTAATTTCTTGTCTTCTATGTACATGTACTTGTATTAATTTATTAATATTATTTGTAAATACACAATAATTAAAATGTATTTTCATTAACTTTTTGGCTTCTATGTACATTTAGTTGTATTTATAACTCATACATGAGTAATTTTTTTTTTTTTAGAGGAACTCATGCATGAATATTGGTTAGAAGAATCATACATGTACTGAGAAAGCTCTTCATAAATTACTAAATATTCATTTATCATAAATTAATAAATTATTCATTTATCGATTAATAAATAACCTTACTAAAATAATATTTTTTCCCAGTCTCAACAATATTATTTTATAGAGGTTTTACTGTAATGATATAATTTTTAGTTATATTCCAATTCGAGCTTTAAGGCCAATGTGCTAAATAAAAAATTCAATAAATTTATAAGATAATAAATTGTAAAAAAAATTATATTTTTGTGGGAGCTACTTACTTTATAAATTAATAATTAACTAATTTGAAATTAATTACATATATATGATATGTCTCCATGACTTTTTATAATGTGAAAAGAAGTTCAGACAGGTATCAACATTTTATAACAAGATATTATTCAATATCAATATCCTTTTAAGTGTTTCATTGTGTAAGACGAACTTTATAGTAGAACTATGATATTTACTTTGGGAAAAAAAACTGTACGGAGATCTCATTCTATCAATTGAAACCAACTAACTACTACTTGAATATAAAATAATAAAAACTATTAGGAAATAGACACCTAAAACCCCAAGATTTGTTTAAATATACTTGTAGATCCCAAATTTTTAAAAATGATCACATAGACTCTTTTTTTTTATTATTTTACCCTTTGATTATGTTAACTCAAAAAACTTGACTAAGGTTTCATAATAAATAAAAAGCATAATATTAACTAAATATACTCTTGTTATATTATTTTAACATTATTAATTTGTTATATTATTTTAACATTATTAATATATCATCCAATTTTTTATTAATATCAAAATTTGTTAACACTAATATTTATTTGAATTTCTATAACAAATAGAAACATAAAATTAAAATAAATATATTTTCAAATTATTTTGAATATTAAAAAAAATTATTTCAATATAATAAAACTACGAGAAAGATTTTTTTAATATTAAAATCCATTAGCCTAGGATTTATTTAAACTTTTTATAATAAATACAATAATAGAATAAATAAAAATGAATAACATTTTGAGATAGAAAATTTAAAAAAAATATTTTAATACAGTTAACCTATTAAAAATTTTATTATTAATATAATATCTAAATTTATTGTAAAACTTTAAAGTAATTTTTTTAAAATTACCATAGTCAGAATGTATAATATAAAAAAGAAAGGTTAGTGCAACCATTTATTTTGGTTTATTTTTTATTTGATTTTATTTGATTTTATTTATTTATTTGTTTTTGCATGTTCAGCAAACTATAGGTCTAATTTTTATTTAAATACACATCACTCTTGCAGTTAAATACATTACATTCTTACCATTACTTTTTCTTAACTTTTACAATAATATTCATGCAACAAAATACTTAAGATTAATTAATTCATATTTAAAAAAAGCTAATTTTAGCAAATTAACCACTAAATATTAGTATGAAATAACTAGTATTTTTTGTACCTGTGCTATAATCTTGTTAATAATTATTTATAAACAAATTATATCAACCAACTTAAACCAATGTTTAATATCCTTGCAATAATCTTACTAATAATTATTTTATAAAAAATTAATTTACTAAATTAATCCTAAAACTAAAATAATAATATAAAAAGTTAGGTAAATTTTTATGTTACTTTTAAGGCAAATTTGATACATTATCATTTTTTTCTTTTTATTAACATCTCCAAGAATATTATTGCAAGAGTGTTATTATAAAATGAAATAAAATTTAAGGGTAGGAGCGTAACATATTTAACAGTAGGGATGTCTTGATGTGCTTTTTTAAATATAATGGCTAAACAGATTTTTAAGTTAAAATATAAGGATTAAATGAACATTTATCCTAAATAAATTAATATCAGCCAACTTAAAGCTACTTTCAATGTTTTGTTGTCTTGCTAGTAATTATCTATAAAAAATTTAAGTTACTAAATTAACCCTAAAAGTAAAATAATAATAAAAAAAATACTTTAATTTTTATTTTAATTTTAAATTTACATTTTTATTTCAATTTTAGTGTTAATTTGGTAAATTAGTTTTTTTTTTCATTAATGTCACTAAAAATATTGTTACAATGTTATTATTGTAAAAGTAAAGAAAAATAAGGACAGGAATGTCATATATTTAATACTAAATGTATCTTGAAATATTTTTTAAGATATGAGAACTAAACAAATATTTAACTAAAACATAGATACTAAATGAGCATTTACCCTTTTCTATACACTCATCCACTTAAGGAAAAACATTACGAAATTAAAGATAAATAAATTATGCAAAAAAAAAAATTGTAAATTGATTAATTTTGGGTGAGTTTTTTTTTTCTTATTTACTCGCTCTCCATTTGAGGAGATTAGCAAATTTTGAGATGGATTTTTAGGGCTTTAAGTTGCGATTGTGTGCTTGTTTGAGTAAATAACAGTTTCCTCAGTTTGTTTTTGTATAAGGATAACAAAATGTGGGCTTGGGTTAGGCATGGCAAAAAAGCTCGGGCCGACGCAAGCCCGGCCCGGCCCAGGCCCGCGGGCTCTAAGCCCGACCTGTAGATTGTTAAAATGAATAGGGGCATGAAATTTTCAAAGCCCATATCTATTGGGCTTAGATATGGGCTTTGTATTAAGCCCGGGCTTTATAATATATAATTTTTTTAAAAAAATTATAATAAATAAATATATTATATATATCATCCAATTCAATTATTCAAATTAAAAAAAACAAACTTAAAAAACAAAACAAGTTAACAACCGAACAAAACAAAAAAAATAAAAAATACCTAATCGGTAAATTCCTAAATTGTAAATCCCTAATTCCAATTCTCCCTCACTCTCGTCTCTCTCGCTTGGTGACCTCTGCTGCCGACTACCTCTTGCCCTCTTCCACTCTTCCAGTGATCCGGTGACTGGTATTCCTCAGCAGTCAACGACGCAACACCTCAAGTCCTCACTGCGTCCTCAGCACTCAGCAGACGTCGTCGAGCTCCAGCTTCCAGCATCCAACAGGACCAGCACTGCTGTCCTCGCGAACGGCTCAGCCTCTTCCCCCGCGCCCAGCGTTCGACCCAGTGCCGGCATCCAACAACCTCCAGCACCAACCGCGTGACGCACCAGCAGCCATTCGACGTCGCGCGACACAGCAGCAACCACTCGAAGTCTCGAACGACCAACAGCAGTCAACAGCCTCTCCTTCTCCTGTTCTGGTGTTCCTGTAAGCTTCAATTTGTTTGTGCTGTGTTGTTGGCTGCAGATTTTGAACTGGATTTTTTTTATTGGAAGTAGTAATTTAATTTAGTAAGGTTGGTTGTTGGATCGTAAAAAATATCGAACAATACTGGAATGAGGGTTAATGATTTTGAGCTGTGCTGCTGGTTTTGGTGTTGATTGACGATTGTTGGCTGTCGGTTAATATTGTTATCATTCTGTGGCATTTGTTTGTGCTGTGTTGTTGGCTGTATTGTTAAAAAAAATTATTATAACATTATGGTTTAAAAATATTCAGTATTATTAGAAATTTTTCAGTATCATAGAACTATTTTTATATGATATTAGAGTTTAATATAATATCTTATCTCCTTTAATTTTGTATAGGGTTATAAATTAATACTGGAAAATGCTTCTGAATCTTCTAATTTGCCTTCGAATCTTATTTTGTGTGTTGGATAATTATGTATTAGATAAGAATTTTTAAGATTTTTACTCTATTATAGTACTATGTATTAGATAATTTTTTTTAAACTTATAGCTCTATTTTAAAAAATAATTTAAAAATTCGCACAAAGCCCAAGTCCAAGCCCAGCCTAGGCCCGGCCCCGCCCGGCCCTAGGGGGCTTGGGCTTTGTGCAAGTTAAACGGGCTTGGGCCTGGGCTTGACAAAGCCCGGCCCAAGCCCGTAAATTGCCAAGCCTAGCTTGGGTTGAGCTTTTCTAAGTCTATTTTAAAGAAAGTATAAGGATCTAGGCTTTCATTTATTTTTTAATTTTTGTAAACTTGAAATGAGTTAGTAATTAATAAATTTTTATAATCAATAATGAATTAAAAATAAATATTTAAAAATAAAATAATAAATAAAAATTTAAAAAAATAAAATCTCATAGATTAATTTTTTAATATTAAATTATCTAATTCAAACACTCTTTTAATTTATAAGCACTTAAGATAGAGTTTAATACTATAATTTTATATTTTTTTAATCATTATTGATTTATGAATTAAGAATTTAATTTTTATTATTTTTAAAATTTTAATTTATTATTCTAATTTATAAATTTATTTTTTAAAAATATAAAAAGTTAAACCTATCCTGGACATTTTTTTAAACTCTTATTCAAGCCGCTCTATTGAAGGACAGGTCAAAGCCCATAATCTAGTCCTTGTTCAGGCCCTTATGTTGAGTGCTAAGCCAAAGCCTGCAGTGTTGGGTCAGGGCAACCCGGGTGCCTTTTGCCCAACCTAATTTTGTGATGATATGTGGGCTTTGTAGCAAGCCCGAAATGCCAGTGCCTTACTCTCTCATGGGTCATGAGTTTGCTTATAACTAAGGTAGTTTCTTTTCTTTCTTTTGTGTCTAAAATATGGGTTTAAATTTTTCTAAACAAATGTGACGTATTTTTTTTAATATCTAAATATAAATAACATTTTATTTATTTTTTAAATAAAATATTTTAAACATAATTATTTAATATTTATGTCCTTATAAATTAATATACAAAAAGATATTAGTTTTTATAATTTAGAAAATAAATATACTTAATAAAGAATTTTTAAAATATAATATTTATTTATTATTCATGCCTTTTTTTCATTCAAATAAAAATTACAAAAATTTATTTTTGTATTCAAATATAAAAATCTTAAAATCAAATATAAATTATAAAATAAAAATTTAAAATTAATAAAAATTTAGAATTCTTATGTCTAACAAACCAGCTGATTAAACCTCTACAGAGCATATAGGGATGGCAAAATCCTCCATGGGTTTGGAGCTCCATGAGCTTCCCCCAAATTGGGTGAGTTTTGAATAATTTTTAGGGAATGAAATGGGAAATTGAGAAAAAATAATCCCTAAATTTTTAATGAGATATGATTTGGTTTGGTTTTGTACTCCCCACCTCACCCCCACTCCCACGCCACCCAATCCCATTATATATAAATATTTTTTTTAATTTTTATTTTATCAATTATAATATTGGTTAATAAATTTTCTTTTTATTTGTACATAATATAAATATACTATAACTGAAAGAAAATTTCATAATATCATTATTATTCTACCCTAAAATATTATTATGTTTTCTTTTTTTTTTATTAAAGTGTTTTCTCTTCAAATATTTTTTAGTTTTAAAATATTTTAAGATATTGTTTCAAATTTTTAGAGATTTTTTAAATAATTTAAATACTTATAATATGGTGATGATTTTATTTAAGTCTCTAATTTTTTATTTACTAAAATTATATATTTATGTTATTATAAAATAAAAAATAGGGTATGAATGGAAAAATATTCTCCATATGGAGATTTCTCAATTTTATCTCATTAAATTGATTAAAAAATAAAATAAAAAATAAAATAAAATTTATAATAAGATAAAAAATGAGATAGACCTGCCACTCTCCACCACCGGCGCCGCCCCCCCCCCCCCAATTAATATCCCTAAGTGCGTACGTAATGGAGGCTTAGAGTGAACCACAAGAAAGAAGCTACTTAAAATGATGAAAAAACCAAAACAAAAAGAGGAGCACCCAAAATATCTGACCTCGATTTTTCATAGCTAGTTTTTTCTTCAAAAAAAACAAAAATTGTTTCTATGAACCTTCACTTCACTTCACATATTCATAAATAAACAAGTTACATTTCATCATCATCGTCTCAGTTGATTGATGATATGTCACCTGAACCAAGTCCAAAACCAGTCCAAAGCAGAAGCAGTATCAAAATCATCAACCCTCCTCCTTTTATCCTCGCAGCATTTTCTGTCCTCTGCCTCTTCACTTGTTCAAAACCTTGCGACACCACCGGTACCCTCAAAATCCCATTCCTTACTTTCCCATCGAACCCCCGCCGTTTTCTCAAAATCCCCATCATGTCCCGGACCAATCACCAACTCCACCACCACTCTTTTGCGACGCCGCAGTCTCTCTCTGATTGGCTGAAGCCCCGCCTGCCCTCGGATTCTTTCGCTTCGTGGGGTGTCAAACCCGGCACTAAGAACGTCCACAACCTCTGGCTCGAGCTGTCCGACGGCGAGACCTGTCTTGCTGACGCCATCCCTCCTGTTCGTACTGTTAACGTTGTCACTGTACGAATCATCGGAAAAGACAACCAAATTTTGGTTGAGTCCCATCAAGAATTATCAGACGGTAGTGTCAGGAATCGGTGTCGTCCCTTGGCTGAGAAAATGAAATCCAATGAAACCCCAGAAGAGGCTGTCATTCGGGCTGTTAAAGAAGAGCTGGGTTCAATATTAAATGATTCAGTTACTGTGAGGATTGTTCCTGGGTCGTACTCAAAGAAGCTAGAGGAGCGCAATTCGCTTTCGTATCCGGGTTTGCCTGCACGTTATGTATTGCATTCAGTGGATGCTCTGGTGGATGGATTGCCTGAGGAGGGAGAGTTTTGTACAGAAGAAGCTGAGGAGTATGCAGATTCATCCGCGGCTGACAAGGCTTTGTTTGTTAAGAGGCATTACTGGAAATGGGTTAGTTCTGATTTTATCCCATCATGAATTATCCTTTGTTACTGATTTTGAGTTCATGTAAAGGTATTTTTATTGTCTTTAATACGATTACAGAGAACGGCAATGAGGGAGCTGAGAATTGACTGATTTGGTTTTGAGTTTATGTGAATGTGATTATTTGATTTTGATAATGAAATTGTGTTTTTGTGATTCTATTATGAACCTCTGATGTTATTTGATGTTGTTTGTTCAGTTTTGAGGTATTAAGTTCAGTTTTGATGTTTGATTTGATGATAGTCAGTGATTCATTATTATAAATTTGACAATGTGGAATACTCTTCTGCGATTCTGCCTAATATGGAATTTCTTTTGCTAGCATGTTTTGGCTTGACTTTTTTCAATCACTGGTATTGGGCACAATCTTAAAGTCTGATGTTAGTTTTGTATTGGCAAGCTTTGTCCTTTTAAATGCAAAAGTAAATAAAATAACATTTAGACGAGGTTAAATAGTGTGAAGGGCTGTAGTTTTTGTGTGTATAGGGGGTCATTGTGTGCTGGAGTTGGGAAGTGGAAAAAAGAACAAATAAAAGAAAAAGTCAGTTGTCTATCCATACTATTCTGCCTGACCGAAGAGTACAAATTCTGCAAAATTTAATGATTCCTCAACTTTATTCATGAACAATAAGCAGGTTACTGGCTTTCAATCACCATTTGCTGTCAAAGAATTATGAAATTTATGTTGGCCTGATGCTTGTGGCTCATTTTGTTGTTTAACTTTTTCTGGTCATTTGTGCTTTCTGCTTCAGGAGTCAAAATCGTTTTTTGTCCATTAGCTGTGCTTTAATGGTGCATGACTTTAAATTTACGAAGTTTGGCACAAAATAGATATAATGCAGTGCTCAAAAGATTATATATTAAATGAATTAATTTGACAACTTACACAAGGAGGCCCTGCAAGCCTCATATAGCATTTTGGATTTATGCATCTTGATTTTGTTGTATTCTTAAAGTTTTGGTGAATCATTCCATTCTTTTACGGTCTATCTTTTGTATAATCGACCGCCTTACTTGTACAACCACCTAACACGCTGTACACTTTCATTGTAATGGCAATATTCCAAGTATGGATATCCATTTTGCACCCAAACCCAGGAAATTGCCATCTGAATTCTAAAACGTTTGCAAATTTTGAGAATCCATGGAAATATGGATGCTTAATGGGAAGAGGTATGGATGATGGATATCTATTACCGTATCCAAATCCGTAAAATTGTCATCCCTAGTGCGAATCAAATTACTGTCCTGGATTAGGTATAATCCTATCTAACCAAAATTGCCTTGGTGATGTACGTTTTTACAAATTATAGATACTAGAGGTGCAATTGTACTTGGTTTACTGTTATACAGATAGCTACCAACATCTCATCTAACCTATGATTACTTAAAATCCCTTTTGATGAAATTCGGGACTAAAGTTTGGCTTGTGGCAAAACCAAAACTCATCTTTGGAGGAATAAGTGTTGCAAACCAAGTTCATTGTTGCTAGGAATGTATTAAGAGCCAAGTTCTTGCATATGAATCTTTGGCAAGATTTAATGTTCAATAATTTCCTTCTAGCCTTTTTTTTTTTTAACTTTTTCACTTCTTTCTGTGGCTGATGGATCCTTAAAGAAGAATATGATGATAACCGTAATTTTGTATGATTGCCTGTAAATTCTCTAGTATTGATAGAAGAAGACACTCTTAGCTCCTTAGCCAGCAAGAAGCTACCATTCAGTTAGATAAAAAAAAGGGCAATTTGGAAAGGTTTAAACGATCAATTCTTTTGTTGCACATTTACATTTTATCTCAAAATTGGTGTGCTTGTGCACAAGTGAGTCATCTGTAACTGTAGAATCTCAATATGGAGTGCTTTTCCAAAGTTATTGCGACAGACAGATATTCATTTATTTTTAACATCTTCTATTTGTCTGTGACGTACAATGTTCCAATATAGAGTTCTCGATTACAGATGGAGCAGCAAAGTGAATGGTACAGAGTGCTTCAATGTCTTGACTGAAGTGAATGGTAAAGAATCTATCATGATGGTTTGAATGTTTTCCTGGACTAAGATGGTTCTTTGTGCTTATTTGCTCCTTATCTGAAATTTTTACTACAAGAAGTTCAGATACCTATGGAAGGATACAAAGTAGTGTTCCCCTTCTGAATTGCTTTCTGGCGCCTCTTTGGAAACCAAGATTGAACATCTTTGGTTTTATCAACTTTGGTTTGGTAACCCAGTGTCTCTTGATTAATTAGTAAGACTTGTTAGGTTCTTTCCCCAGAAATTAATTGAGCAGATTTGACACGAGAGTAAATTTGTGGCTAGAGAATATGCATCAGTTTATGTGTTGTTATCTGTTAAGATTGCCTCTTATGTAAGAAAAGGAAGGGGGATATAATTGTTTGATAGTTTTAATTGTCTTGCCTTTTCTTTGACAAGCCATTGAAGAAGAATATAACAGTAATTTCACGATGTAGCTTGTAATTTCTACCTGAGTTGTACAAAATGACTCTCTACAGTTCCATAGCCATCAACAAGCTGTCTCTCAGTCCTATTAAGCCATGGAAGCATGGATAAACCCAAAATCTATCTACTAATTTATTTATTTATTTATCTTAATTATTAAACAATTAAATTTTATTTCAAAATGGTGCGATTATACACGAGTACTCATTAACAGAAAGATCTCAATATAAATTGTTTTTGCCATGTTGCTGAGAGAGATTCATCCATTTTTTACATCTTGTACTTTTCTGCAAAATCTGGCATTTCAGTATAGATCTTGATACTGCTGCTGGAGTTGGTGGTTGATGGTACGGAGTGCTACAGTTCTTAACCATAGTGAACATCAGATGTATAAAATCTCTACTTTTCACTCTAGCTTGAATGCTCTCATCACTAATTTTCTGTTTTATCGATTTTTTGTTCAGCTTTTATAAGCCTTCCTACTTGTGAAATAGTTGAGATAAACTTGGAAAGATACATACGTAGTGTTTCCCTGGACGAGTGATTGTTTTTATGGAATCTGCAGTTTTCTAAACATTGAGGTTTCTCTTATCGTGCCCCTTTCGGAACCAAGATCAATTAGTATTGATAGTCTCTCTTATAGAGTGTCTTGTAATCGATTAGGAAGACTTGGGTTCTTTCCCTTTAGAAAATTTTCAAGCAGAGTAGATGCAGGAGCTAGTTCGTGGCCGGGCAATGATGTATCTATTAAATCAGGATTGAGCTTGTGCCATCCGCTAGAAAACGAACGGGGATTGCAATTGTTTGACAGTTTTCGCAGAATTGCTCATTGCTTTTCCTTAGCTCCTACTTTAGTTTAGGGATGGCAATAGTACCTATAAATCTGTCCGTTATAAATAATTTTGTGGGTTACGGACGGATTTAGTATTATAAATTAAAAACCATAATATCCGATGGATATCCACATGAATATCCGTCAATCTACATTTTTTTTTTTAATTTTTTAATTTAATTTTAATTGAAAAATATTTAAATCTAAAAATATATAAAGTAAATAATGTAAAGTGCAAATGTGTGTGCAAGTTACAACATGCCTAAGTGCTAACTGGTTTTAATTTAATGCATGGATTATTTCATTATTATAATTTTGTTCTTCGGATTAGTATTTAAAACGTATTATTTTTTAGAAAATATTAATCTCAATTATTACTATAGGAATCGCGTTGGATGAGTGTTAATAGTGGTAAATGAAATGAAGATCTTCTCTTGGAATGTGTTGAATGATAATTGTTATTTTTAGAGGATTTATGTTGGATTGACGTTGAAATTTTAATTTTTATTTACATTAATTAAATTTATAATTGAGTATGTTATGTGAAATTTTATATTATTATTATAAATTTACATATTAAACATTTTTTATTTTAAATATGAAAACTTTCAAAAAATCCGTCATTGCACGTTTAGTAATTATCAAAATCCAATGAGTAAATTTGTGAGTTATAGGTAGATTTAATAATATTAAATTTTGTACAAATTTAAAGTTTGATAATGATAAATCTTCTGCAGACGCGTCCATTACCATCCCTACTTTAGCTAAGAAAATAAAGATTCAATTGTCTATTTGATATTGAAAACACAATTGGGAAGTTTTATATGGTTCTGAATTTTTTAGCCAAAAAAATAAAGATTTACTTGTCAATTTGTGGGACATCACGTAGGACATGAGTAGCTTAACTTTTCCAGTCTTTGAAAGTTAGTTTACTTTCGAAAATTGAGACACTTATTCTTCCATCTTTTTACTGTTTTATCTTTTGGAGCAATATTAGAAAACTGTTTTTGTCTGTATCATACGTCCTCTAGCATAAGAATCAATATTTGATTGTGAAAAGACTGCGTCTCTGCCGCACGTTACCTCACTCAAACCGATGAAGTTTTGAACTTTATCCTGCAAGTGACCCCTTTTTATTTATTTTTTGGTTTTTTGGCGTGTTTTAGGTTATTACACAGCTCACCTTCTATAATTCTGAGGGAGACTTGATCCTTTTAGGCTATTTCTTCTTTATGAACATCAATTTTAAACTCAATCTCATTCATTTTTTAACCTTTGCATTAATAGACCTCTTGTACCACTGGATAACTGACGAGCATTAACATTGTGTGTGTGTGTGTGTTTTTTTTCCCCCCCCCCCCCCTTTGGCGTGAAGGGATAATTGGAGCAAGATATAATATATTGCCACTGACTTGTCTGTAACAAACTAATCTCATCCATGTTTAGTAGTACTAGGTAACTTAAATAAAAAAATACCATAGGTGTATTAGGAGATTACACCTTTGTATAAGCTTATTATCCAACTTTGTTCTATATGTCCAAGGATGGAACTAGCAGCATCGGGCAAGTGCGGGCAATTGCCCCCGATTGACAACAGAAAATCCTTTAAATTGGACGGTGCCTGCGTGAAGTTAATTAAAATGTTCAATAAGAGTTCGGAAAAATTTAAGCTCCTGCCTCGGTGAACTTAATTGAAATGTATCACTTAATTTTTATCTATTGTCGCAGTGTGTTTTCTTTTCGGAAATATACTATGGGCATTGTATTAATTCTCTAGCCTATAGCTCATGCATACATACTGAGGGATTCCAATTGGTTCAATGTCAATATTCAAGACTTTTATTAATGGTCGTTTATGGAAAGCAGTGGATTTAATTGTCTTGGGGGCACAACTTGGGGAGTTTTTTCAGTAAAGTTATTTCAAAATACATACACAGTTTTTATTTTTAAATGGCAGAACAAAGCTGGCTGTTTTGGTTTGGATGTTGTCAAGCCACATTACGCTAACTTCAATCAATCACTAAGTTGTAACCAGTGACTCAAAAGTAGAACCAACTAAATTACTCGACTTTCTAGTAACAACTCATCCGAATTTAAATTGTAGGTAAGAAAAGAAATTTAAATGTTTAACTTAGTTTATTACAAAGAATCGACACTTACCTTTTATAGTATTCCTAACAATTTCTTAAAATTAATAAAACATGGATTAAATTATGAGTTCAAGTTATGTCCTATTTGGTATTGAAATGCTATTACTTTTAAACTGCCACTGTTGTAAAAAATTATAATTATGAAATAAAAGTTAATGGTATATAGCAAATAAGACTTTTAAGTAATAATTTTGACAAATAGTAAAGATATTATATAATTTTCATCGTTCAAGTGATTGATCAAGTTAACATAGCTTCCAAGACATAATAATTAGTGTTTATTGAATACTTTAGTGTTGTGGCTGTCCAATCTCAATATAAACACATGGCCTTACAAATGTTTCACACACACCCATATCATCTCATTGAATTAGTGTGTGTGTGTGTGTGTGTGTGTATTCTCAAGTACGGATCTTCTTATTTTTTTAATGTAAACATACAGTTAAACTGTGCAATTCAATAGCGTGTTTGCATTGACTAACATATATATAAAATCATTCTCTAATGAGAATATCCTCATTTCAATGTATCGAAATATATATATTTTTTATATTTTAGTGTGCATCCTCGATTTAACAAAGTGAGGATGCCCTCATTATATATATCGGATAAATTATGCTTCAACTTAATCTAAGATCCATGTAAAATAAAAATGAAATAAAACAAAATAAAAACAGGAAAGGGGAAAAGACTCGATCGGAGAAACCTAGCGGCATATAAAACGACCCAGCATGGGCCCAGAGTTGCACTATAATTACTAAAGGTACTGATTGATTCCTTAGCCCAGAAAGCAATTGATTTCCTGCCTTTAATTTACTTTCACTTTTCACATCCTATAGAATCTGAAGTTGACTGGAAAGAAAACAGCAATCCCTCCTCATCATCTTTCCACTCAAACGACCATATTGTATATATATTTTGTTTTTGTTAAAATTTTACTTAAAGATTGCATGCCATGTTTGTTTTCGATTTTAAGTAATATCATACAGAACTATTACTTTATTCTTGAAAATTAAACCAAACGATACTCAACCATAAGGACTGAAGTGGAATTTTCCCCACCCCAATACTCATGACTTCTATTTCCTCTTCCCATTCACCACATGCAAAGCAAAATAATAATGTTCAAAGCACAAGATCAGTATTCAGAAAGAAGATAAACAATCCAAACAAGCAAACTTTTCACTATCATCAATCTTACACAATATTAATTAATAATTTTCTTTTTTTTTTTAACAAAAATCAATTCAAAAAGTTGATAATTAATTGAAAAAAAACAACAATTAAGCAATACATACATGCAAATTAAAATTAAAGTAGTGGCAGAATAAGCTAAATCAAACAAACTATTAACGAATTCAGAGGCTAGTAGAACACTGAGTCCCTTGCCTTGCACTCAAAGGACCAGTTGGGATATTTGGACCGAAAGCCATGACGGCAACACAATTAACATTAAACCTGTACCGTCCTGAAACCCAAGTGCCAACCTTCCACCGAAGCTTGCCGTTGACTTTGACATTCAGAACAAGCTTTCCAGCCGTCTGATCGCGGCCTACTTCATAACCGAAGGACGGCGCCACAGGCAATCCAGTTCCAACCAAAGAGGCTGTCAGCAGATTGCTATCTTGGTGGCCCTGATAGAAGGGAGGAAGCGAGGTGTCAACAGTGATCTGTTGGCCTTTGTATGCGGCGTAAGCTTGTATTTGGTCGTAGTAAATGCCAACTTTTTGATTAGGGTTTTTGGAAAATAACGTCAATTGGATTGAAGAGTTGAGCAGATGAGAGTTTGAGAGATTCAGTTGGTAGATATCGGCTTCTTTGAGGGAGAACTGAGGCTTAGAGGGGTGTAGAATAAGCCAAATTAAGAGTATAAAAGAAATAAGAGAAGTGAAGAATGCTGAGAAAACACAGAATAGCTTCTTGTATTTGAAGTTGTCGGTGTTTATTAAACTTTCCTTGCTTGCACAGTGTTTTGGAGATTTTGAGTGGACTTGAGACATTTGCAAGACAGAGAGAGGAAGTTTACAAGGCTAAGGAATTGGTGGTTGAATCATTCCATTGCCATGGGGGGTTAAATAATTAAAGGCACGCAATCACTTTGAAACATGTACAAAGTAGCAATCATTTTACTCTTTATTTCTTGCTTTTGACTGGCAGCTGCTGTGTGGTGGGAACTGGCTATAATTGTATGATATTTACTTAATTATATAATGATTAGTTATTTGGCCTGCCTGACTGATGGCCTCGACGGAATGCTTATTTAGTCGGATTTGGATTTGAGTACTTAGTTGAAGTTTTTGTTAATTTAAAAAATAATAATAATTATTGAATAAAAATATAAAATTAACTAAATTTTGATGGTATATTATATTATTATACATACATGTGTGACAAAATATTATTATAAAGAGTTAAACACAATTCAACTCAGCACTATATTCAAATCTAACTTACAAAATAGGGATTTGAACTATAAATAATTTTTTTAATCTCCTAGTTCTCTAAAATTCAAACACTTATTGATAACTAAATAGGATTTGAATCCAGTATTAAACTGAATTAGACTTAACTGTTCATAATTTTCTGTCACACGTACATATATAATAATATAAAATTAAGATTTAATTAATTACAACCGGATGCAGTTAAAACAGATATATTTAGTGTTGCAGTTTGATTATCTTGCTTGAACATGCATCTCTCAAGCGTGGGATGAAATCAATAATGCCCTATAACAAATCTCGTGCGCGGTTGATGGCACTGCTAAGTGCTAACAACAGCTGCTGCTACTGGCTGTTGTCATGCATGCCCCTTTTATACAAAAGTGCATGGTTGAATTTTGCAGTCCAATTATTAAAGATGAAGCCAGTTTATATAAAATATCTGGATGCTTCTGCGATTAATAATATTATATTTATTCTCGCGATGTCAAACTAATAATTCAAATTTCATTTGGTACACTGCTACTCTAATTTTATATGCGTATTCAATCAAAGTACCATCTCTAATTATTAAAAGTATTTATGAAACTGTATGTAACAAGAAATATAACTATACTAAGTAATAAGCACGCCCTATTGGTACAAGTAGTTTCGGGCCATGGACAAAAGAAAATTATGTTCCATGAATATTCAATTAATCCTTTATATATCCGAATATTCAATTGCCCGTGTTTTATGATAGCTTTCTTAATATCCAAAGTAGGTTCTCAATCTTTATCTCAAAAATCTTTATCAAAAAAAATCTTTATAAAAAAAAAAAAAAAGAGGTTCTCAATCAAAGAGAATAATATGAAAGATTTGACACTATTTTTTTTCTATGTATTTTTTTCTTTTCATGTAAATTGGCAGAGAAACAAGAATATGCTTTTTCTTTTTCCAGCATTTGAGCAATTAAAGTTATAAACAGCTTTTGACCAATTTAGTTTAAGTTGATCATCACCTGTAGAACACGGTAAATACCAAAAAAAAAAAAAAAATTAGTTTCTCTTCGATCTTTTTGCTACATGTTCAGAAATGTTGATACCGCCGATCGTAATAGTTTACTAATAATTCTATTATTATTTATTTTTAATAATTTACTATTTTTTTTTGCAGTACATTTATTTTTTAATTAGTTAAAAAGTAGTGGCACTTTATTGCGTGGAGTTATAGTATAGAGTCACGGAGCATGATGCAAAAACATATTTTATACTTGCTATATTTAAGATGTGAAATCTTAAGCCAAGCTTTAATTAAAGCCTAATGTTGATAGAGGGGTGTAAGTATTATTTTGTGTGGCTTGATCACTTTGTTCGTTTGAAGTGCCAACAATATCTTCTAGAGGTTTATATTTTCGAATTAACCAATTCACTTCTTTTTTTTTTCCCTATTTTTGTATCATTTATCGTTATAAAAAATTTGAGTATGCAACAAGCCAACAAATGACATTTAGAATATTGCTAGCCATGAACATGCATGTAGTGAGATCAAAAAGCCATGCAACAGTTTTATTAGTTTTACATTTCATACATTTTTTTTTTTTTGTATGAATCATGATGATTGACAGAGGTGGAGTTTCTCAGCCAGAATCAAAGATGGGAACTGCCTTTTAGAATTATTGAAGGGAAAGTGAATTTACTAAAAGAGCTAAAGTATAGGGAGCCCCGAGACATCTCTATCTGTTTGTTCAACCCAACTTGGTTGAGAGTAAAAGCAAAATCATCATGTTGAAATTAAAAAGATTGCAAAGTTAATTAATAATTTATTATTAAACTAACGGTTGATGGAAATTTAAATTATAGAAAAATAAAGAGTTTTTAGTGTCATGGTGAGCGTCTTCTATTTTATGAGCCGTGCACTGAAAAGATTTGTAAAGCAGAGAGAGCAGACATGAAGAATCTCAAAACCAGCTTTTTGGAAAATGGTGCCCCCCCGGAATCATCCCCATGATTTCTTCATGGGCTTTAATCACTTTATTGTGTCTTATCTAGCCGTTTCGTTTAAGTTAAGAAAAGGGTTTATGTTAATAGAGGATTGATCTGGGGGAGCCGCGTGCCCTACATGTCCTGATTTTATTGGAAGAGTTGTTTCACGGGTTTATCTATCTCTCCCTCTCTCAATAACAGCTTAATACATGAACCCTAGCATATCAAAACCTCATATTAATTGGCGTAATGTTATATATTTTAAATTTTTTATTTCAAAAATTATCCTAAATGATATGATATGATATTTACTAAAAACTATCTTCGATGAAATAATATCCATCAGTTAATTTATGAAATGAGACAATTATTTTTTCAATGAATAATATAAATAATTTATTATTTCTAACCGTTAAATATCTTTTATTAAATTAAAATTTTAAAGTTTATTTACTAATTAAAAAAATTTAAACATAATTAACTTCAATCCATCTCAAAAGTTGTTTTTACCACTTAAGTCCTTCATTAATTTTTCAACCTGTGTTAATTGTTTTCAAAGTTTTTCAATTATTTGGCAAGGTCTTCATCTTCAGATGCGCAACATGTGTGACTACTCATCTTTGGTGATCATTCTTACGGTGATGGATCGCGGAAGTTATCTTTGTTAAAAGCTATGGGGCCATTGAAATAACAGGGATCTTGAAAAGAGTATTATTACAGAGAGTTTTGAAAACGGGGGACTGGTTTGTTAGCTTTTGATTTATTGGAGTCTTCTTCATTCAAGAGAAAGTTGGATGACCCCATCATGCCCTTAGTGATTTCTCATCTGCTCTTTTCTTTACTTGCTATAATTCTCTTGCTTGCTTCGCTTTGTAACCAAAC
Source organism: Murraya paniculata (assembly GCA_030449075.1). Lineage (NCBI taxonomy): Eukaryota > Viridiplantae > Streptophyta > Magnoliopsida > Sapindales > Rutaceae > Murraya > Murraya paniculata. The sequence continues at coordinate 280,627 of JAEVFN010000041.1, forward strand.
GTAGGTCCCTCGCATCTTTAGTTACATTCAGGAAACAAAAGATAATGTACTTTTTTTCTCAAAATATATGTACACACACATACATTTAGTTCGTTTATTATGTAATAGTTAACCATATGCAGATGGCCTCATGATAGCGACCTCTTTCAGTTTTCTGTTCTCATATAATCTAATTGCTTTAGCCGAATCATCACCATAGGGCAAAGACTAAATAGAGTTTTTGTAACCAGTTTGTAACAAAAACAAATAAGTGCAACAAATTTATCCAGATACAAAATAAAGAAAATTGAAGTGCTGCTGTTATATGATTCAATCTGACAGTACAGCTTCAATTTATAACGAAAAACTACTCTAAAATACCTCAACTAACTTGACTAGAAAGCAAAAAATGCTCCTAAACTTATTCAATAAGCAAAAACCATAACTGACTCCTAGATAAAAGGAAGACTAACAAGCTTGTTGGCTTGTTCAGCTAAAATAAAATAAGAGTAATGACTTAAAACTAAAGCTATAACAATAAGCTGCTACACTAATTTATGACACTTCCCCTTAGTGCAAACATACTGTTAACAGCACCAAGAGCTTCTTGAAATACTTCAAATTTAGCTTTGCCAAGTGCTTTGGTGAAGATATCAGCCACTTGATCTTCTGTTCCTATCTTCAGCAGCTCAATGTCCTGAGTTAGCACATTTTCCCGAACAAAATGGGAATGAGTTTCGATGTGCTGTGCATGAAACACTGGATTTCCAGCAAACTTTATTGCACTTTCATTGTCACAATGAATGGGAACTGAGAGATTGAAGTCAGAGTGTCGCTTCAGGAAACATGGGTATTGAAAATCTTAAAAACCCGTAGGTTCCCAATTTTAAAAGAATTCCTGCCAAGATGACGGATCTTGC